>VZTO01013204.1:6112-26186 GCA_013400615.1 Syrrhaptes paradoxus | reverse complement strand
CATCCTCCATCACCGCCCCCCTGCCACGCCGGCCACCTCCTCGATGGTGTTCACAGGACACGATGACTTCAGGAGGCAGCTCAAGGGGACAAGACACAAAACCCTTTCACGCCGTCTCCTTCCCAACCCTGCTGTGCCCCACGTCACTCTGGAGTCAATGGCACAGATGGAGGGCTCTCCCTTTTGTCCGGTAAGTCATGAGGTGGGAAGACTTGGAACAGGAACAATCCCTCTGCAGGGAAGGGGTGAAGCTGGAGGGTCTGCTCTCTGTTCCTCTTTTTGAATGAGCTGCAAAGAGCTTTCGAGCTGTCCAATTAAAACAACCCTAGGACAAAAATAGGATGAGAAGAGTGCTACTTGGAAAACAAAACAATTAAGTAAAACCTATCCCTTCCCCTCCCCGGAGGCTCCTGTGGAAGAGGCAGCTCCCGAGCCAGCGATCTCCGCTGAGGTGGGTATTCCTGGCGTTCGAACCCCCGGCAAGCGCTGACCTCCCAGCGCTGGCTCCGGGGGAGAGGCTGTACCGGGCACAGGGCAGCAGATGAGACCGGGCGTGCAGGCACTGGCATGTCTCCCCTCCAGGCTGGTTGTGCTGTATCCCGTGGAGCAGCAGAAATGAGATTCTGAGTGTGGGAAAGAGCTGAGCAGACCCTGGCAGGAGCTGCACCAGCAGCCAGCCAAGCCCGGCGGGGAGCCGCGCTGTGACCGCTACTTGGACCTGAGCACCGAGAAGGGAGAGTGGGTTTGGTCTGGAGCTCACAGAGCCAACACCAGGCCACTGGAACCTGGTGCTGACATGGCTCCGTGGGCTGGGGTTGTGGGAACTCGGCTGTGGGAAGCGTTGGGCTCTGTGTGTGCTGGTTGTGTGGCTTCGCTCGGGGCAGGGATCCTCGCGTCTCCTTCAGAAGAGCAGCAGGTGCTGAGGAGAAGGCACACTGACCAGGGAGAATGTTTCACTCATCTGTTTGGAACATGAAAGCCTTGCTGATCACGACAATGCTGGTTTAGATGTTCTTCTGCACCACACAACCCTTCCTCTGAGCTGTGGGGTGACTGTCCTCAAAGCCAGCCTCAAAATGATCAGAGAGACAAGGGGCAATGGGTTCAAGCTGGAACACAGGAGGTTCCACTTGAACATGAGAAAAAACTTCTTCACAGTGAGGGTGACAGAGCACTGGAACAGGCTGCCCAGAGAGGTGGTGGAGTCTCCTTCTCTGGAGACATTCAAAGCCCGCCTGGATGCGTTCCTGTGGGATCTGATCTGGGTGTTCCTGCTCCGGCAGGGGGATTGGACTGGATGATCTTTCGAGGTCCCTTCCAATCCCTAACATTCTGTGATTCTGTGATTCTGTGAGTGCCAGCGCTGTGCACGTCACCTCGGGAGTTCATCCTCCAGCGAACCCACGACCTGAGCCCTGCTGCCGGCTGAAATCAGTCTCCACTGGAACCAGGGACGAGCGTAATCACGGTGCGGTTGCCGCAGGAACGCTAAGGGTGAAGTTCTGGCTTTGGTTATATCGCCGCAGCGTCAAATTCACCTCCTGCCGCTGTGCCCGAGGTCCCTTTGTTGCGGGCGATTTTTCTGCCACAAGATTCTTTCTTTCAACTCTAATTTTAGTTCATGTGAAGGATGAAAAAAGGGGCTTCTGTCCTTGTCACGGGGCTGGTTCCTGGGATTCCCCTCTGACTCAGCACAGCCTGGACCCTTCCCTGGCCTCTTCAGCCGACATCCCTTTGACACACACCTAAGGCGTAAAACAGCCTCGCGAGGTCTTTCCCGCGTCCATCCTGGTAAAGCCAACGGCCCCGGCGCAAGCGTGGGATTTTGTCTCATTCCTTTTGTTTCTCCAAATCCTTTCAACAGGATAGAAGTACAGACTACAGACGCTGACATATTATTTTGAGAAGAATTTGAGAAGCTGGAAGTAATTGTTTGTTTCCTTTGTTCTAGGAAAAGGATCCCCGTGGCCCTGCCAGCCCTCCTTGTTCGGGGCAGAACGAACAGGCTCGCCGGGCTCGCAGGCATCTCAGCTGTGTCCTGGCCCTGGCTGTTTCCTCTGAAGGCAGATGAGCATAGCAGAGGAGGAACTTCACCCATCCAGGGGACTTGCAGACGAATTTCACAGTTTCAGCAGAAAGGCAGTGACACCGGTGGGTCTGTGCAGCTCGTTAGTTCTTTCCCCGCACGGCACAGCAGGGACACGCGGAGCTCCAGCTGCTAGTGCCAGAGCTGAGGACATTGCTGTGGTTTTCGAAGGTGTTGAGTGCTAAGTGACCAAGAGCTGCCCTGGCAGGAAAAGCTTTTTTTTCCTCACCTCTGTGAAACGTAGCCGGGCTCCACAGTTTTCATTTCACCTATCCCCTTTTTTTTTGAGGTCAGGACACCTTGGGCTCCAAATCGTAATAATTTGAGAATCCCCAATAACTGTTTTTTAACAAAGCCTCCTGACCTAACAGATTGGCCTGTATCTGCCAGGCAGGGCGGTAATTTCCAGTCTGATGCACGAGGGAGAACACTGTGAAATGGCTGCAGAGAGAGGCACCAGAGTAAAGATGATTTGAGGCTATTTGCCTGGAGAAGAAATGGAACCAGCTCCGGCTCCTCTTTACCTGACTCGTGGCTGTACTGCAGGGATCAGATTGGGAAAAAAACCCCAATATTCACCTAAAATCTGCTTTCAAGCCCGTCTCTGTGCACCTCTGTTGCCAGATGACATCATGCTTCTGAGGGTGAAACAATTCAAACTATAGAGATGAAAATTATTGGTTCAAATAACTTCCTTAAAACAGCAACAACAACAACAGACTGAGGCTTTGTAAAACTTGTTCGAAAGCATCTGTTGCTGCATCTCTGAAAGCTTTGGTAGTTGCTTTACCAGCAATGGGGTATTTAAAAGGCAGCATGGCAAAAACCACACGGAAAATAAAGGTTTTGAAGTTAAAATGGTTTAAGCAGGTTTGTAACAACGACGCTGTTGTGCCCGTACATAAAATGGTACGAAAACCCAGAATGAATAATGTGCCACTGCTAGCTAGTCAAACCATCACCTCTAAAATACCAAGAGGGTTTCCTACGTTACACAAGTTTCTGGGGAAGAGAGGAGGGCAGTCGTTTAGGACAAGGGGCCAGGGGAGGAGAGAAGCATCATCTCGAGTGCAGACGGAGGAGCGGGTGACCACTGCTGCGGCCCGTGGAGTGTGGGACTTCAACATTTGTCATGTGAAGCTTCTAAAAAATCAATTAGTAAGGAAACACATGAGAAAACCAAATATGAAAGGTCAACTTCATAGATGTGTACCTGTAACAAAAATAAAGAACTAAGAACACGTGGGTGAAAGTCTCACACTCAACAATTCACACATTATTTTTCATCCCTGTGTAACTGGCAGCGGTTTGTGCAGCCCTTTGGAGGAAGATCACGTTCTTTAATCAGCAGTGAAGCAGTTGCCTTACAGCTAATTTCCAAGGTGTCTGCGTTACGTTCCAAGGTTCACGCTCCCTTCAGCTGGGAGAAGTCCCTGCCTCCCCAAAGGCACAAGCCCTGTGTTAGGGCTGGCTCACAGTTACAGCCCCAGGGGCTAGAAAGCTAATCAGAGGTTAATGTGTGGAGATTAATTTGTGCCATACAGGGCACAAACGTCAAGGGCTGAACCTGCAGACCCCATGGACCTGCACTTCTCTCTCGGTCTCTGAAGTCTACCCCTCTTCTCTATCCTCCGGACGGGATCGGCTGCACGAGGAACCAGATGACCTCAGGGTCCTTCCAGCTGAAATTATTCACTGATCCCATGTAATGAGCTGGATTTTTTCCAAAACCTGAATGGGAGAGGTGCGGGCAGGCTCCTGCTGGAATCCCAAATCCCTAAGGAGAGGTACACACACGTCCCGGTGGGCCACCCACACCTCCAGGTCCCACCAGCCTGGCAGAGCTCAGGGACCTGTTGCTGCCTGTTGAATCTCCAACAGATGTGCAGCTGGTATAAATTAGGGCAGACCTGTTGATCTTGGCAGAGGGGGATCCCAGGTCTTTGAAGAGATGGGATCTGGTGGAGAATTTTACCTTGCACCTTTCAGATACGGCTGGTTCCTTTCTTATGGACTAGGAAAAGCTTCTGGTTATCCAGGGCAGAGCCCAGGGATTAATGCGGTAGCCCGTAACTAGAGAGACCTCATGTTAATCCCTTCTCTTCCACAAGCCATATTACCCGTATTACATCCTTTTGTGCCTCATCTGTGCAGATGATCCAAGGACCAAATCCCCTAAAAGATGGAGTGCTCTTCAGATACATCAGAGCTGTACCAGGGTCCTGTAGGTCCGGAGGCCTCCTTAAACAGACCTGCCCAAGTCCACCTTAAACGTGCCCTCCCTCCCTGCAGTTTTCCTTCAGGATAATTAAGCATGCAGTAAGTTAAGAAGTGGAAAAACCCAAGGAAGCATCCATTTCACAGGTGGGTGCAGCTGTTTCCTCCCAGAGCCCGTTCCTCCTGCGGTTCTGTGCAAGCTGATGCCTTGGCACAAATGCTCCTGGACATGATGGTGACTCGTGTTTGTATCCAAATTTTGCAGTTGTTGAGGTTCTCCAAAGATTACCCGCTGTTACACGGCCACGTGGAGACCTGTGCTGCTCTGCAGCTAACAGGTACTTTTTTATTGCACCTTGACAAACCTCGAGTGCCCCAAGCTTTGTCTGCATCGCCCTCGAGGTCTGATTTTCTGCATGGACCAGGAACCTGGATGCTGAGCCCCAGGGATCCTGGGTGCAAGCATGCCCAGTGCAGAGTGTGCCCTCGGACAGGTCTGCACAGCCCATGGCATCGTCAGGCCAGGGAAAAAGCCGTCCTTGCAGCCCTTCCTCCACCGCTCTTTGAAGGAATCGTAGCTACAGCCAGTGCGGGGTCCCCGGGGTCTCGCGGAGGGTCTGCAGCAGCGCTGGGTGTTAGCCCAGGCTCCCCGGAGCTCTAGTCCAGGGTCTGGTCCCTGCGTGACCTTCTTCTTTGCCACATTCAGGGCTGGGTGCAGCCTGCCAGGGGGCAGAGTACAGGAGCTGGTCGCAGAAGCCCGTGTTGGAGGATCTTGTGCGTTATTTAGGCAAAATCCTCCAGGCTGTGTGAGGCGTGAAGGCAGGTTAGGTAACCAGAGTGGTGCTGGCTGGCCTGAAACGCTGTGCCCTGGGGGGGTGAAACAACACAACAGAAACAGGGCAAGAGAGAGGAGAAGGCTCTCACGTGCTCTGCTTCCAAACCAAGGCTTATTTCCCACAAAGAGCTCAACCCCTGCGGTGCTTTGGGGAGGCTGCTTGTTGCACCAATGTCCTCGGAAGCGTTGACTTTCCCCCTGTTCACCTGTTCTGACGCGGCAACCCTAGGCTCTGGTAAGTGGGGTTCAGTGCCTGTCCTGGCAGCCCCTCTGCGTGCCCCTGGTTCACTCTTTGGTACGCTGCAGAACTGGCTTTCTGCCTCCTGCCAAGCTCAGGCTGCAGGGGGGCATTTTTTGTTTTTCCAGAAGCTGATGTGTGCTTTTGCTGGCAAGCTCTGTGTCTGAGCACTGGCTCTTTCTGAACTCGTGATGCCAAGAGTGTTTTTACATATTTACTTCCTTTCTAACGACATCAACAGGCACCCCACCCATCCCAAGTTTTGCATCCCTTGGTAGATTTTGGTTTCACAATAAATCCTCAAATACAACAGAGGGTTCCTCCCAGAACTAAAATAACTGGAGACTTCATTAGTGAACTCTGCAGCCAGGGACAAAATCTGTTCCCTGCTTGACATCCCTTAAACCACGGGCACAGCAGCGGTGCCTGGCAAGCCAGCGGAGAGGGGAATCCTGGCTCTGCTGAAGCCAGCGGGTGTTTCCCTGCAGCCAGGATTTCATCCAGGGCTGGTTGGCAGTGGGCAGGGGTGGGTGTTCTGCCCTTTCCATCCCTAGGGCAGGGGAGGCTTTTCCACCCAGACTAGAGGCAGATATGCTGCAGCGTTTCGCCCTTGCTGAGCTCTGGTGATGCTTTTCTCTTGACAATTTACAGATACAGCTGATGCATATGGAGGAACAGTGACAGGGACCATCTGAAGGCAGTTCAGGAGCTTCGGTCCTCAACAGAGAGCCTAGAGAGATGAGGCTTTTAATGTAGATGCCTTAATTAAGTGTCTAAGGATTAGATGGCATGAATCTGACCCCACATGTCCCTGTTGGCAGATGCTGAGTTGGCCCTGAACTTGAACTGGAGTGTGGGTCTGGAGGAGCCCCTCTCAGCTGTGAAGTCTCTGGGAACCGTGTGGAGCCCAAAAGCACTCAGAGGCTGCTCACCGGTCCTACCCCGCGGCACACGGACCCGCAGAACTCCTTCCCAGCCTCGCTGCAAACTTACAGCCTTGATGGATGTTGGTGGGGTTTGTTTTTTGTTGGTAATATACCACAGATGGAGAAATCAACAGTGTCACGTCTTCTAGCCTTGTATCGCAGGGGGAGAGGCTGCGTGGAAGTGTCCAGCCAATCTTGAGAATTGTCTCTTATCCTCAAACTACAGAAGAAGGCAGAAAACAGGGGACAGGGCTCCTTCACGGCCCCGATCTGGCAATCGCATGTGAGCAGGGTGCATCAAGCAGGCATCAGTAGCTGGGCGCTGAGCAATGAGATGAAATTTCTGTTTCAGACCATCTAGTGGGATGGACCTCCCCAGCTCTGCTGGGCCAAATTGATGTTTGATGTAATTTCAGTGAGGCTCACAGGAAGTTAAAAGAGTGCCAAATCAGAGTGATTGCCTGTGATCTGCTCCAACAGGGACTTCTGCTGAGCCTGCCCAGCTGGAAACATTTCCATGAGGAGCAGCCCTGAGAGCCACCAGCATGTCCTGTGGACGACCGAGCAGCTTTGGGGCAGGGGACAGCTTTGGAGCCATCGAGGACTGGGTGAGCATCATTCCCCTTACCATGCTGCTGGTCCTGGCTTTTTATTTTGGGTTCTGCAGGCAGAGTGCCACTGGGAGAGATCACGCTGAGCCAAAAAGCTCTGTGTGTGCTTGCCTTCAGTTTATTCTTTAGCCTGACATGATTTTGAGCAATTATCTACATGTCTTCTTTTTAAAATTACTATAAATTCAGGAGAGCCAGTGGCTGGGCGTAGTGAGTGAAGCCAGGAGAACATAACAAGGTGAATTACACACCCACTGTTCTTTGCTTGGGGGAGATGTTAAGCAGGGCTGACATCTTTATCCCCTCACTTGAGGCAGCTCAGGCGAAAAGAAGAGACGCAGATCGGCGTTAGCTTGGGTGTTTCTCCCTTTGATCATTCGGAGTCACTCAACCTTCGTGTTCTTTTGCTTCGTGGCATGTGGCACGTCCAGTGGGGTGAACAGTTCAGCTGCTAGTGGTAGGGGGAGTTTTGGTTGTCCAAGAAAATCTTGGACCATGAGTGTAGGGAGCTCCCAAAGCCAGGGATCTCCACCTAACACTGGTCCTTCATGTCCTGCTGCTCCTCTACTTTTTTTCAGCTTAAAAGGTGCCTTTGTGGCAGACTTTGGGCTCCGTGAGACAGAGTGAGCTCCTGTGTCCCCAGAAACCATCATGTGGAGGGCTTGGCGCTGCTCCGGGCACTTTGCAGTGAAGATACTGGTGCAAGACACTGGTTCCGCTATCCAGTAAAGGAGCCAGAGTGGATCACTCCTGGGAGACGGCTGGCTGGCCGTGGCAGAGCCGAGGCAGCTGGAAGGATGAGCAGGATTGCAACTGGGAACGTTTTGTGTGTGCTACTGTTCTGGGAAGATGAAAGCATTCAGGCGGATAACGATGAGCAGCTTGGTAAGGATGTTTTATAGTTGAGTTATTCTTTATTTTTGTTGTAGGTTGAAAACTTAATCAGCCATCGTAATGCTGGCTTAGCGCTGGATATTCCCCAGGAAACTCCTGACAGGTGAGGGAGCACGATGACAGTTCATTCGAGGTCACGCAGCAGGTTTATGCTGAAAGCAGAATTTGGAAGATGATGGCTCAAAGTGCAACTGGTGCTTCTCAGATAAGGAGCAATAAATGAATCGAGCCATACATTAAGCACTGTCCTTTTAAAAAAGCACAAATGGAACACCTTCAAACACCCCGTACGGCTTGGAATTCAGCCGGGGTTTCTATTCGTGCGGTGGGAGAAGAGAGGTGTGTGGCACTTTATTCCTGTCTTATTTACGAGCAGTGAGGGAATGTCCTGTGAAATGTGAGCAGCTAATTTTAGGTGACAACATAGTTTAAGGTGCCAAGCCTTCCAAAAGGGGAAGGAACGTATATCCAGCTAGACTGCCTTCAGCCCCAGGCTGCTCTAGGGCACCGGGTGTTTCTGCCACCTCCAAACATCACACCGTGTGTGCAGAGACACAATCCTTCCTTGTGACATGAGGAGAGGTAGCTGTTACGGAGATGATTGTGAAATCCCTCGTCTTGTGGAAGAGGAGGAGGTGCATCGGAGGGGGTTTGCGCTGTGCTGATGCTCCCCAGCCCCAGATCCCAAGGGCTTTCCATGCACTAATTAATTACGAGTCAGAGTTGTCTGTTTTCAGCAGCGGACAAACAGCGGCACGGGGGGTGTGGAGGCTGCTCTGGTGGTGCACAGAGACCCAGAAGGACCCGAGTGCAATGCAGGGCTCGGCTTCCAGCTAAGATGCCCTTCACTTGGAGGTAGGAGGGAAGGAGGCTGAATTTAAATCACTCACTACACGTTCCCTGTATTTTTCTTCATCTTCTGTCCTACTTCCAAGCCCACTCTGCTTGGATGTGGCAGGGACTGCAGTGTCCTCTGCCCTCTGCTTTTTCCTGGCCCAAAGTACACAGATCTCACGCCACTTCTACCCTGGAAAGGTCCCTGACTCGAAGGCACAGCTCCATCTTTTTAAGGCCACTTCACGAGGATTCCCATCTGGTACCCAACCTGCTCTGTCCCACCCCAAGCCAGCGAGGACGAAGAGTGCCCTCTGCTGCACTCCTTCTCCTCTTCTTCCCATGGCAGCATTCCACTTGCTCTTTGGGAATAAACAAAACAACCCTTTAAAGCACAAAGCAGCTCTTTCATACTCTAACGGTCTTTTCCCGCAGGTGGTGCGGGAGCCTGGTTCTGTATTTCAGCAGCAAACAGAGAAGATCACGCGCTGAAATAAAACCGTGCGATATCCCGCACGAATCCGGAGGCGCAAATAAAGCACCGCCGGGAACTGCTGTCCTTTATCAAGAACCTTCACCCCGGAGCTTTTCATTGCCTCGTAAAACAAGCGGCTCCTCGTTGCAGGAGTCCAGACGGCAGCCTTTGTAGTCAGGAAACTTTCATTTCTCGGAGCTGGCAGCGGCGAGGGCTGGTGATGCACGGTCAGCGTTGGTACCTAATTGTAGCTAACAGCTCTGAACTTTCCATCTCTCCCTCCTGTTGAAGGAAAAACACTGAGCACCACAAAGCTGTGCTTGTTTCAGCCCTCCGCTCTCGCAGCCAAAAGGGAATGGATGTAGGTAGGGAACGGGGGGGGCTGTGTCGAGAAAGCTGTCCCGGGGTTCATACTTTTGGAGTTAAAAAGAGGAAAAAATTAAAAAAAAATAATCCTGCTTTTACTGGGATTTGATTTACCCACGTGGAAAGCAACCAAGCTTCAGGCTGTGCCGGCAGCCCCGTAACCACCGGGGCCACAGGAATCTGCTCGTGTTCCCTGGAATTTGGACATTTTTTGTTGCACCCATTTCTGCTCTCTTTCCAGGTCGTCACTCAAGCGCGGGGCACGCCCCCTCCAGCAGGCTATTTAAAGAGGAGCTGGTGTGCAACTTGCTCCAAAGAGAGAGGAAAATCTCCCAAGCAGTGAGTCAGTCTGCAGCCTGAATCCCCTCCCTCCCCTTCGGGATGTCTGGCAACGTGGGGAGCGGGACCTGGACCCTGTTCCTCCTCCTCCTCCTCTCCCCCGGCTGGGTACGTATGGCTCTGCAGCAGCTCCCTTTGCAGCTTCTCGCTTTGATGCATGCGAATGCTTGAGGCTGAATAACTCTTCCCAGCTGTCACCTGCTTCCGAAGGTTTCTGCGAAAAGGTTGGCGGGTAGCAGAGTGATGCAAACGCGCCGTGTAACTAAATCAGGCTGGGAGCCGCGCGTGACGCCTGTCATCCACGGGTCTCAGAGCTCTTGGCAAATGTGAATGGAGTTTGTTTTGCTCCGCTCTTGTGAGCTAGAAGCCGGTGCTGGTTTACAAGGGGGAAGAAGAGAACAGAGAGGGGTGAAGTCACTGAGTTTATGTCACTGCAAGGAATAAAAGTCTCATATCCCAGTTCCTTACCGTCACCATCCTTCCCCAGCTGCCACCGAATCCACCCGTGTGTTCCCAAAAACAGGGATCCCGAGGGGGAAATCAGGCTGCAGCCTCTGCAGAGCAGGATTTGTGCCGGTTTTGTGTTGATAGAAGTGTTGACAGAGCAGCTGATTCTGCTTAGGACTTCAGGGTGCTATTACAGTGCCCGTAGGAGCAGGAACATCGCTGCAGTCATTAGCGTGTCTAAATTGCGGTAGGTGCCTTTTGGATCGGTGAAGAAATCATGTTCACAGAGCCGCTGTGCCTTACACAGATTATTGATGGATGCAATAAACGTCTGGTTGATGAGGGCTGTTTGATTGCTCCTGGCAGCACCCAGCATGTGCCTTTCCCGGCAGACAAGTGTCCTGTGCCCCTAACACCACTGTGATCTAAGGGTGATTTCTGGGATTTGGGATGGTCGGCTTGATTCTGGCACTGGCCCGGCTTTGGCAGCATCACGTTGTTCCTGTAGATGGTGGCGGTAGATCCCGGCGCTGTGACGCTTTGTTATTACTCCGAGATAATGTCATTTTCCCTAAACCTGCTGGCTGCCTTGGAAAGGGGACTTCTGCCTTTCTTTGAGCTCTGGGAGTGACGTTTAGTGGATTGAGGAAGGAAACGAGACCTGTTGCTCCTGAATCTGCCTCCTGTGTTGTTCAGAGGTGAGGGTAGAACCAGCATTGCTGGCAGATAGGTTCAGCTCTCCCGGGCTCAGCCTGGGCAAGTCTCCGTGTCTCCGCTCTCCATCTGTGAACGGGGATCGTGGTTCCTGTCTCTCGGAATCGGTTGTTGCCTTGGGAGGGCACCTTGAGAGCCGGTGTTGGAGGTAGAGCAGGTGCTGTGAACAGCTGTGCTCTCACTGCTTTACCCACTGCCAGTCCTGGAGCGTGAAAGCCAAGGGGTTGCGTGTTTACGGGATTGCTGCTACCTTGTGGCTTTAGCCCCTGGCTCCCAAAGCACTTTGCAAACAGCTCAGCTTCAAAACGCCCCTTTCCCAGCCCTTTGAACGCAGCCGCAAGCCCAAATGCATTTTAAAAATCTTAGTTTGGCCCTCCGAGCTGTTCCCGGGGCTCGTGTGGGCGTCGATCAGGACCGAGACGTCCTGGCGATGCCACAGTGGTGTGAGCTCGCGTCCCCCGACCCGTGCCTTCCTGAGGGTGTAGGGGAAAGAGGTTTCAGGTGAATACGAAGCAGGAAGAATATTCTCGCTTTGTCTTTGCCCCGGGTGGCTGGGTTCGGTGCTGGCAGTGGGGAGGAAGCCTGTGCTGGCTTGTCAGCCGAGAGGATGGGACCTGGAGTCAGTGGTGGAGAACGTGAGTGGAGCACAGGGAATCCTCTGGCCAGGCTGTGTTCACTCGCACTGCGTCTTGGCCATCGCTCAGGGGGGCTGGGAGGGGTGTTGGTGATGGATATGACGGCTGCCAGCAAAGCCGGGAGCAGGGAGAGCTGATTTCCCAGCTCTAACGCTGGGTCTGTTCACGGGAACGCGCAGCTGACCTCAGCAGGAGCAAGGTCACGGCGACAGCGAACTCGAATTTGGGATCCTGCTCAGTGAAGGTGAAAGTGTCATTGTGGGGACAGACCCTTCTGCAGGGGGAAGGAAATGAAATGTTCTCTAAAGCGAGTCCCTCTGCATGCGGGTTGGTGGCGCGTGATGTGGAACTGCTGCTCCTGTGCTCTGCAGCAAAGCCCCGAATGCGTGTCCCTGTGGCTCTCGGGGACAGTTGGGGCAGTTTCCACACTGTGCTGAAACAACTCCTAGGAGCAGTCCTTGAAAATAACGCAGGGTTGGGGGTGCTCCATGCAAATCCAGTCTAATCCGTTATTTATCCTGACGGAAGGAGCTGTGAGAGCAAATGAAGCGATGGAGAACTCAAGGAACCTGGTTCAAAGTTGATTTTCTACCGGCTGTTCCCAACTCCGTAGAGGTTCCCCTCACCAGCCAGCTCTTCAGTCCTCACCGTGGAGTGTCCATGAGCCAAAAAAGATTTCAGCTCATTCTCTCCTCTCCTGGGCTGGTGAGAGGAGCGGGAGTTATAAAAACACGAGCTGACTTTGCTCGGTAATAACACAAGCACAGAGGAGCTGTGTCCAGGTGGAGCGGGCGATGGAGAGAGGCAGGTCTGGGCTGACTGGTCGGGAACCCTCCGAGTGCTGAAAGAGCCCCGCAAACGGGGATGAACCGGGGCTTTGAGCCAGGCTTGTGCTCCGGGGAAACGAGGCACAGGAGAGGTGGGGGTGCAGAGCCACCCAGCAGGGCTGGGAGACGCCGGAGATCTGAATCCAGATGTTCCTGTGCTGAAAAGCAGCTGGAATATAATGAGGAAGTGAAGCTGGTTGTAAACAGAAGGTAAAACCAGGCGGCGGGGTTTCTTTGGGTGAGTTATTAAAGGAAATAAACAGCAGCAGCAATGATTAATGAAGGCGAGAGGGAAAACCCGGGTTTAATTCTGGTGCAGTGTCTGCTATCCCGAGAGCGGTTGTTTTGGTTTGCTTTGCAGGAGCAGAGCTATTTTGAGAGTGTTTCTTTATATGGCCTGTGGCTGACACTGGAAAATGCTTATTGTCATTATTATTTTTTTTAAAGCGCATGGATTGCATCTTAATATAGGTCCCGTTTTCGGAGTGCTTTGCCTCTTTTATGATCCCATGTGCCCCCCAGCCCCTCACCCACGGTTGAATAACACGTCCCTTTGGCAGCTCCAGCGGCTGCATACATGAAAAAAACAGCAGGAAAGAATTTCTGGATTTTTAGTGTCTTTTAATGCACTTCAGCGGTCGGGAGAAGATCCCTGTGACATGCCAGCTCCCGGCGAGCGGCTGGAGGACTGCTGTCTGCGAACAGCTGGGCTACAGGCAGGACAGGCTTCTTGCCAAAATAGTTTGTGCTCGGAGATTTCAAGGAGAGTTACGCTGGTTCCTGCTGAGGACGGTGAGGCTCTGGGAGGATTTGGGAATCCAGGTTTAGCCTGATCCCATCCTGCCCCATGCTGCGCCGATGCTGCAGAGGAACAAAGCCGTTGGCATCCTCTGACCCCGCGTGAGCTCGAGTCAGAGCAGCTGCTTTGAGCAACAGCCGAAACAGCTGGAAAAGTTTTACTACTGTTATTGGTGACAAACACAATATCCAAGGAAGCTGTTTCACAAGCGAGGGCTGGATGGGACAGAACAAGTGCAGACAGAGCTGGAGTAAAGATTTTTTTTTTTTTTTTTGGCCTCTGTTCCAGGTGTGTCCCCTCCGTCCTGCCTGTCCCCAGGCTCTTCCCCGCTGCTGCAGCCCCTCTCCCTGGGTGGCGGTGAGGGGTCTGTCCTGTCGGGTGCTTTCCCCTTCACCCCAGCTCGCAGCGATGCAGGATCCCAAAGCGTTTTGCCGGCATCACCTCCATGCGAGGGTTGTCTCAGCCCCGCGGCAGGGAGCTGGCCCGTGTCTCGCAGCCCCCGGCAGGTTGGGGCAGTGCTCTCCCATCCCTCTGAGCGAGCTGGAGAGTTTCATTGTGCTGAACCTGAACAGAAAACCAGGCTGGAGTTAGCACCCTGATGTTTCTGGGGATCTTTCCACACCATATACTCTGCACTGTTCACAGTCGTGGGTTTACATCTCGCCCGGATCTGGGCACGACCGGAGCTGAGGCGAGTGTGTTTGCTCCAAGCTGGTTCAGGACAAGGATGCCACAGGCTGAGCTGTTGGAGGGTTTGGAGCATCCTGGGCTTTCTGGAGATGGTAACCCTCCTTCTGACACACCCTGGTCTCTGTTTAGCATCTGAAGTGGCACAAAAGCCAAGGGTGGGTTTCAAGAGGTGCCCAGCCCTTTGGAAATGCCACCGAGCTGTGTCCCCTGGAAAGGGGAGAGCAGAGGGAACACCTCTGGGAATAACGAAGACAGTATCCAGGGGACAAAAGGGGACTCGGGAGCCTTTGGGTCAGTTTTCGGCACTGGCTGACTTTGGGCGAGTCCTTTTGCTGTGTGTTGCATTTCCCGTCTTCAGACTGGCTCCACTGGTGCGGCTGCTTTGACGTTTGCTCCTGAGCGGTGCTGTGGAGGAGCTGGGAATTGCTCCCTGTTAATTATTATTTTATTGCTTCCAGGGAAGCGGGGGGCTGAGCTGCACGTGGGACTCCAAGCTACAGCTTCTCCTGTTTGTTTTGGCCCTGCTGCTTCCCAGAGGCATCTTTTTTTTTTTATTTTCCTTGAGCTCCAGATGAGTTAGCAATGAGAATAAGATGAGTCTCGTGAGTCCTGGGGCGCTGCATGCCCATCCTCTGCAGCCGGGCTCTCTGGTGGAGGACGAAGTCGTTCTCCCCTCCTCTTGGTGGGCTGTCCATGCTTGGAGCAGAATCGTGTTTTTCATTTCTCTGCCTGGCTGGCTCGCGGGAGACTCATTCTCTCCATGGCTTGTCTGCCCTCCAGGTAGAACCGCAGGCGTGCACGTACCCGTGCCAGTGTCCCTCCCAGCCCCTGCAGTGCCCCGCTGGCACCAGCCACGTCTTGGATGCCTGTGGTTGCTGCAAGGTGTGTGCCAGGCAGCTCGGCGAGCTCTGTTCCCCGCAGAAACCCTGTGATCATCACAAGGGACTCTACTGCGACTTCTCCAAAATCCACCGAGGCAGCGGGATCTGTTTAGGTGAGAGCTGTATGTCCTGTTATCGTGCGGTTTTTCTTTCTGGCCCTTTCAGCCCTCTGCCTCCAGACCTCCCGCAGCACCCACGGCATCGGCAGAATTTCCCGCGGCGCTCGGAGCTTCATCCAGCATCACGCCGTGAGATCTGTGCCAGCCCCGCGAGCCAGCAGATCCACTGACACCGACACACACGGAACCAGCAAGGAAGGATGTTTCCAAAAGCAGGAGTCAGGGTTTGGGACTCCTTTGTTCCTGTCCAGAGACATCCCCCAGCCCTGCGGTGCCTGTGGGTAAATATCAGCAGTCTGGGCTTTCACTGGAAAGTGCAGTTCCTTGGAAAATCTCACCCCAGATCGCACTGCCTTGCGCTGGAAATTGGCATTTTGCACTCGACTGCTTACATGCGAGAGGCACCCGTGTTCCTGGCTTTAGCACGTGGCTGGGAAGAGCTGAACAACTCGTTTGCAAAATGGTGAATATGTAAAACACGAGCATCCCTGAGCCAGGGAAATACAAACGCTGTTTTCTCCGAGTTAATCCTGGTGCCTCTTTTCAGCCAGAAAAGAGAATTCTGTTTGGTTTTTCTTGTTTTAGCAGCTGGTTTTAAAGCATGCCAAAATGATTTTGGTATATGGCATTTCCTCCGTCTCCTGTTCTTTGAAAACAAGACTCCTCTGCCCTGTCTCTGCCTGGAGCTGACCATTTATTTAATTCAAGCTTTTCGAAATGGTCAGGAGGACATGAGGACTGGAAAGGGGATGTGAACGGTCTGGGAAGCGTTCAGCCACTGCCCATGGCACCTCTGGAAACGCTCCGGCACTTGCACCAACCCGAAACAGGGGCGTTGGGGTCCTGGGGTGGACCTGCACCGTTTTGGACTCCCAGGATCACG
Source organism: Syrrhaptes paradoxus (assembly GCA_013400615.1). Lineage (NCBI taxonomy): Eukaryota > Metazoa > Chordata > Aves > Pterocliformes > Pteroclidae > Syrrhaptes > Syrrhaptes paradoxus. The sequence continues at coordinate 10,370 of VZTO01013204.1, read as the reverse complement.
CACTATTATTTTTACTTGGATTAATGTAGAAGGTTCTGTTTTGAGAAGTTTTTCTAAGTTGTTCAATTTTTTTTCCCCCAGTTATTGTGATCTTCAGAAGCGTTAATTAAGCAGTTAACTAGGTGAGGTCATTGTCGGGTACCGAAGGGCAGGACAAAAGGATTGAGGTTTGAGAACAGGATAAAACCCCTGAGCAGGCTGCAGGGTGGGGAGGAGCTGCTGCTGTTCCTCGCGGAGGGAGAGGGCTCAGGCTAAGAAGTCCTTCTCTTTGAGAAGTTTTTATTTCTTTCCCCGGTTCTTGTGATCTTTAGGAGCCCCAGGAGCTTCCTGGAGCTTTCTGTGGGCGTTGGTAGGGGTCACTGAGGGGTGACCTAATGAATGTTTATAAATATGTGAAGGGTGAGTGTCAGGAGGATGGAGCCAGGCTCTTCTCTGTGACATCCAGTGACAGGACAAGGGGCAATGGGTTCAAGCTGGAACACAGGAGGTTCCACTTGAACATGAGAAAAAACTTCTTTCCAGTAAGGGTGACAGAGCACTGGAACAGGCTGCCCAGAGAGGTGGTGGAGTCTCCTTCTCTGGAGACATTCAAAGCCCGCCTGGATGCGTTCCTGTGGGATCTGATCTGGGTGTTCCTGCTCCGGCAGGGGGATTGGACTGGATGATCTTTCGAGGTCCCTTCCCATCCCTGACATTCTGTGATTCTGTGATTCTGTGGTACCCCTCGAGCTGATGATCAATGAGGTAACTGGAGGCTCACTGGCAGCCAGGGGGTGGAAGCTGTCACCTGCCTAATTGGGACTGGGAACGAGGTGTCTGTGAAGGTGGAGAAATCCCCGGAACAATTCCCTCAGGAGCGTGGAGGAGTCTCCGCCTCGAAGGGTTCACGTGCAGACTGGGCAAAAAGGGCTTCGAGTTCACCGTGGCGACTGGGTTTGAGACAAAGGTTTTGGAGTGAGCGTCCCAGACCCCTGCTGTGTAGGACGTCAGCCCTGAAGAGCACGGCTGTCCCTCTTTAAATGAGGAATTCCGATTTTAACGGCAAAAATTCCGGATGAGCATAGGCCAGGATATCTCCCTCAACTGAACCAAGGATTCTGTTTAGCGACGGGATGAGGGTTTAAATGGGAAGAGGGCAGATTTAGGCTAGATCGGGGGAAGAAATGTTTTCCTGTGCGGGGGGTGAGGCAGTGGCCCAGGGTGCCCAGAGAAGCTGTGGATGCCCCATCCCTGGAGGGGTTCAAGGCCAGGCTGGATGAGGCTTTGGGCAACCTGGGCTAGTGGGAGGTGTCCCTGCCCATGGCAGGGGGTGGCACTGGGTGGGCTTTAAGCTCCCTTCCCACCCAAACCCTTCTGGGATTCTGTGATTTGGGCCATAATGTCCTTGGGTGATATTTTTGTGATGCCCACACTGATCTCTTGGACGATGGGGGATTTTGGAGGCAGTGAAGGAAGGTGATGAACTAAATGAAAGGAAAGATTGTGAATGGAGGAGAGAGAACTTCCAGGTCTCCAGATAAGATGCGAGAAGAAAGGAGCAGAGAGGTGTTCAGATAGGGTGGGAAAAGCTTCTAGGTTGGGAAGCAGCCCGGAGGTTGTATCAGAAGAGATGCAAAGGGAACCATCAGAGTGAAAATTCCTCTTTAATTTAATGTTGTCACAGCACTGCACATATTGCAGAGGAATTCATCCCGTCCTGCAGAGACCCTGGGGGATCGGAAAGGTGGAGACCATCCCGTAGGAACTCCGTAGTAGGAGAGCCCAAGGGTGGTGGGTGGCCTGGGGAGGTGGCAGTGCCGCAGCAACCGGAGCGGCTCGCTCGAGCTCTGCCGTGTTCCCTGCGGAAAAGGGCAAAAGTCTCCTCGGCTGGAGCTGGCGTTGGGAGGTGGCGGCGGTGCCAAGTGAATAAAGAGCCCTCTCAGTCCGCCGGCACGGTCGGCTTTGGTGCTTGAATTGGATCAGGCCAACGGGAAGGTGAGGTCACGGCGGGGTAACGAAGGCTGTGACAAAACGATTTGAGTTTTGAAAACACAAGAAAACCCCAGAGCACGCTGCCGTGCCTCGGGTGGGGAGGAGCTGCCGAGGGAACGGCACGATCCGTTTGTCGGGCTGAAAAACAGTGAAAGAGGGTTTAAAAATAAGTATGAATGGCCGTGCGGAGGGAAAGTGGACGGCTTCCACTGCCATGGAAAAAGTGAGGATTTCGAAACCTCTGAGTAGGAGCACAGGAGGATTTTTATACCAGTGGCATTGGGAGTTGAGATCCAGCTCTGGTTAGGAGCACGGCATTAGCAGCCCGGAAGGATTTGTGTCCCCTCAAGGACGAGGTGGGCTGGAAAGAGGCTCTTGCTCCTTGTTTGGTCCAAACACTTTGTGTCTGAGACAACGTTCCTCGGGCGAGCAGGGAAAATAGATCAGGTTTCCTGGTAAGCCTCCGCAAGCGGCCAAGAATCCGTCATTTTGGTAACTTCCCAGGAGAGGTTTGCATGGATTTTTTTTTTTTGGTTTTTAAGGGTCAGGATTGCAAAAAACAGCAGCTGATGAGAACTTTCCAAAAACAGGATTTCTGTCCTGTGAACAACTCAGAGATTTCAACATTTCATTTCAGGCTGCAAAAAAAAAATAATTAAAAAAACCCAAACAACTCAAAACTTTCCATGAGTTATTTAGAATACTCGTTTGGCTGAGTCAAAACTTTCCACTTCCATTGTATCAAAACGTTTCATCTCGATCTTTATAGTATCTAAAATAATTACCCGAGAAAATGCTTCCCCCTGTGGACACCGTCCAACAAGCACTTTGGTTGAGCTATTGTCAGAGCAAAAAGGAAATCTTTGATACCAAACCGAAATACTTCAGTTGTTTCTCATTGAAAACATTCCTGACACTGATCTGCGCCTGCAAAACTCTTAATAAACACGAGTTTTCTGCTGGAAAAGTTCCACTGGAAAAATTTTTGGCTAATACAGACGTAAGAACTCGTGAGCATCGCCCGCGCCCGCAGAGCGCCGATTGCTGCGAGGTGTCAGATGTTGTCGCGGTTCGTTTTTCGCTCGTTGAAGTTTTATCGGGAAGGAGTGAAAGACTCGTAGGAGGGCTGGAGATGAGAGATCTGGAGATCAGAACAGAGAGAAAAAGTCGTGGCTGGAAGGAAGAAGGGATTCGTACATCACAGAGGAGCCAAAAAGGTCGAAACCCCAAAGTGTTGTTTCCCTTTGTAGGTACCTTTAGACACGTGGGGAACCATCTGCTCTTAGGGAAACGTTGCCTTTTGCTCTCCCAGGAGTAAGGAGGAGCGAAGCCGCTGGCTCACGTGCCATGTCAGGAATGCATCTTGCACAACGCCGCGGGCTGGGGCGCGCCGGGCTGGCCAGGAGGACCTCGGAGTGCCGAACGGGCTGTTTACAAGCTGTGAAGACAACGTCCCGCTTAGGAGCTCATCCAAGTGGAGAAGAGATGTTTCTCAAGAACCTTGGGAGGTCTGGCACAGCTGCAGCCAACTTCCAAAAACTGATGTTGGGAATCGTCTTGGGTCCAGGGAGCCAGATATTAAATGCGCCAACTTCTGCTGCATCCCGCGCTGGGGTGGCAGAGCAGGGACAGAGCTCGTGGTCACTTGTCCCTTCTCAGGACCCCTGCGACCCCCCCATGCTGCCAAACATCTGCTCAGCTTCTTCTCTTCCTCTTCCTACAGCTCATGAAGGTGCGACTTGTGACCTCCTGGGCAAGATCTACCACAACGGGGAGAGCTTCCAGCCCACCTGCAAGCTGCAGTGCATCTGCATGGACGGGGCCATCGGCTGCATCCCGCTCTGCTCCGACGACCTGCGGCTGCCGTCCCCCGACTGCCCCAACCCCCGGAGGGTGAAGTTTCGCAATAAATGCTGCGAAGAGTGGATCTGCGAGGAGGGCAGCGAGGAAAACCGCTTTGAAAGCGCCATGGCGGGTGAGCGGTGGGACGGTGTGACGGGGGGATGTCCCCCGGCTCTTTGCTGGGGGTAGGGGTGGATCCAACCTGCCTTGGGACTGGGGCTCAAAGTCACAACTGGTTTGGATCTGGTGGTGGATGGGCATTGAACTCCAGAGCTGGTAAGACCATAGTGACGCTGTGGGGGGGCTCACACACCCTCTGATATCGCAGCAGAACTGGCTGGAGCTGGGCTGTGGTTGGAAATAGCCACACGTTTGCCTGCCTCCTCCTTCTGCCAAGAGGCTGAGTAGCTCCTGGGGTGGATCGGACCTTTGCTGCTGTTCCTGA
>VZTO01013203.1:0-81400 GCA_013400615.1 Syrrhaptes paradoxus | reverse complement strand
TTATTCCAACCACAAACCCCTCCAGGAAAAAGCAATCTGCAGTCATCCAAACTGAGAAACTTTGCAGGCAAGCTTTTGCTAAAGTATTTTTCACCTCCTATAGTCAACAGCAGTTCTGTTGACATGGAAGAACAGAGAACTGTTATTTTTCCACATTTATACGGCATTATGAAAAATCTCATCAACAGAACATGTTAATAACTTCTAAAATAACTTCTATATAGCTATATAGTTATAAAATAACTTCTAATAATAACTTCTATATAGATCTACTACTTTGTCTAAAACAAGAGTTGACAGAAACCATAGTTACTCAGGGCAGGAGAGGCTCAGAAAGTCATGTAGTTGAACTTCTTGCTAAAAACAGGTTCAACAGGGAAATCTCTGATCAAAAAACCTTTTCTGACCCAAAGGAAATACATATCAGCTGATACAAGTACTAGTTACACACATCTGTAATCAGCAGCACATATTTTTGCTTACATTATGCATTGCTGTTTTTTCCTCTCTATGGACCATAAATCATTAACAGCATGAAAAGAAGTAAAATGATCATTTTCTTTGTAGAAGTTTAAAGAGGGAATGTTGTAACTGGTACACGTACAGCCAACCCCAAACACCATACAGCCTAACCTCACAGGATGGCTGCAACGCCGGACAGAGTGCTGTGGATAACTGCTGCAAGGTGTTGTGACAAGTCACGTTCCGTTCTGCTTCCCAAGTCCCCGGGTGCGCTGTTTGGGGACGACAGGAGCCACCCCACGCCCCTGGAGCCTGTGCTCACAATTCATTAAATGGTTCTTCCTGAGACTCTGAACCTGCACAGAGCTTCAGGCGGACAAACACTTCACCTGCCTCAGTAAACGCTGAACCCACACTGAGCCCATCCAAGCATTAGAGTATCTCATGAGTCTGAGCTGCTTTTGGACGAGATTAAAAAAAAAAAAACACAACAAAAACCAAAAAACCCAAACGTGACCACCTTTGATTCCTTCTGTGCAAGACTTCTGTCACACCCAACACTGAACTCGGACAGCCCTACACAGAGATTTTCTCACGTTTCCTTTACAAACCACTCCCCAGCATTGCTATGCACAGTTCAATAGGTGCCATTGCTTCTCCGGGGTGGGGGGAAGGTGGAAATGGAATTTAAGCAAGATTGAAGCTATCCGACTAAATTCCATCACAAAGGTCATATGGAGCTTTAGATATAAAAATGCATTAAGACGTATAGAGGAAAGGCACTACAGAAGCAGTGCATTAGGATTATTAGTTCCCTGTTGATCCTTCTCACAATAGAGGTGACTGTAATTTTCCAAGGCATTAGCTACCAAGAAGGTAAGAAGGAAAAAATAGCTATGTGACATAGAGGGGTTTACTGCTTTTTCAGGAAAAACCACCAAATAGTATATTTCACTATACTAGTTTTGCTCCCCTAAGCCCTAATGACGAAGGAGCACAGCCCTGGCTCTGTTCCAAGTGCTCATACCCCTTGAACCCAGCAGAACTCACAGATCCCCCACCCCAGACCTTGAGCCCACTGTGACGGGGACGGTCAAAACTCTCTGACATAACGCCACTGGGCCTGAAAAGAATCATTCATAATGTGGAAAAGGTTTATTGGATTTTGTGGGGGTTTCTTTCTTTTCTAAAAATACACCAGCTCCATTTTTCAAGCCGCCATTGGTATTCCTGAGGCCAACAGTAGGCGTGGATGGACCCCGATGCATCGGCCCAAGCAGACAATCAAAGCGAGTGTCCCCGAGGGCTCTTCAGGCTGGTTGCGCTCACAGATGGCCCATGAAACTGTCATTTGCTGTTAGCTGGAAACCTGAGGCAGGCCAGTTCCTCGGGGTACACGATCTGGGGAGCTTCCAGCTGGACATCCCCACCAAACACTCATTATTTCCGTTCTCCGAGAAGGCGGCTGTCCACACCAGAAACGATGCAAACCACAGTGAACGTGTCAATTGTCAGTTCCTTCAGCACGGATCACAACCTCTATGTAGGACTGGCCAGGGACACAGAAACCAGGTATTCAGCAAGAGAGGACAGCTCCTTGTCAGCTTCCCAGGTCTCAGTGTTCACGCAAGGACGTGCAGTCTTTGGTCCTCCTCCTACTCAGCAAGCACGGAGAGTGACATTCCCCCAAGCTAAGGGAAGGAAGCTTTCCCACCCACCAAGGAAGCTTTCCCACCCACCCTGCTGCCTGCAGGACAGCGCTTCCCCGACGCCTCTGTGTTTACAAGGAGATGGGACAGAACCAGCTCAGAAGAAAAAGTAAATTAAAATGTTACCAGGCTGCGGCACAAAGATCTGAGAGATCCTTCCCCTCATAGCTGACTTTGGTAATGTATTGGAAGAACCTTTTTGCCACCCTCGTGACAAAAAAGGATTATCTTCCCGTTTTCAGCACAATTATGTATCAGCTTTAAACCAGCAGGAGATCAACATGAAAAGCTGGAAAGAAGCTGTTAACATAAAGATAATTCAGCTGCTAGGCACCAATACAAAACAGTAAACATTATATAATGAGCGATCATTTTCATCTCTCATCCTACTGCTACGTTAAAGGATTCACCAGGGAGCTTTCAGTGTAACCATCAAGCATTCCTCTGTATTAACCAGACAGCCTGCTAGCTCCCTGCAAGGGTATTTTAATAAATTATCCACTGCCTCCCTCTGCTATCATAATCTCTTAGCAGATGTGACCCAATATATTAAATTCCACGTTACAAAGAAGTTAACTTATCTGTTTTCAGAGGGGAAGAAACACGCAATTCTTCTTCAATGGCTCACGGATTTCAGCACGTAGCGGGAGGAATGCAGGATCACGCAGCTGCTGGGTGATTTGCAGTCCAGATCTGACTGAGCGTTAAAATGGCAATAATTCTTCTCTATATCCTACTACGGTCTCGCAAGAATAACACTGAGGATTTTCAGCAATGGCCTTGGATGTAAGGGGAGGCTTTCTGTCCAGGATTGCTGTCATAGGACTGCTGAAGACTTCCTCCGAGTTCCCACTATAAAGCAGCAAGCTAGGAAGAAGTCTTACAAGAAACCCCATGCGAGCTCTTTCTGTTGGAAAATGAACAACGGCCAGTGACGGCAAGCAATCTCACATCTCCCTTCTGTATTAAGATACAGAACAGAAGGAAAAAAAAAAAAAGGAAAATATATTGCACGTGGTAATGTATTAAATGTCCGGTAAACTTAATAGCCTGCAGTGTCCTCCAATGAAAGATGATGAAATGGCTATTTTATATCCCTGTTTCGGCATACGGAAACTAAAACACCAGGAATATTTTATGTTGTGTTGAAAGGCACCTTGTCATCACCAAAAGCAGCGATAGATTTTTCTACAAAGGACAGAGACACACCTTTTGAGAAATGAAGGCCCTGCCAGATACAAAATAAGGAAAAGTAACCAAACGATTAAAGGTGATTGAATCACTCACTTTGGAAGAACAATTTACAAATATTTTGTCTTTAACTATCGGGGACAGGAGGAGCAACATTTACACTCGAATAAGCAAGACAGAGGGGAAAAAGGCAATAGCAATGAGATTGCCACTGGAAGAGGGGTACACACCACTCTGTGAGAAATAGCTACAGAGACAAAAAGAATATAAATTATTTTCCGTGTCACCATAGTCAGGACGGGGAATAAAAGGCTTAAAATTGCTACATCAGAAAATTTGTCTCTAACATCTGGAACTAGTATCTCTGAGCAAGCACAGCAGAGCAGATCGCTGAGGGGAGGCGTGGAATTCTAATTACTGGAAATTTGCAAGAAGAGGTTTTATAAGCGTATCCCAGGAACGATGCAGACAGCTGATAAGGCCTTTGGCCAACAGAACAGTCAGAGTAAGCTTCATGGTCCCACCCAGCCTTATTTTCTACAATTTCTGTAACGTACAAGTTCCAGGGAGCCACAGGCTTTGTTTCCTGACCCCCCTCCTATCCCTGCTGCGATGCAAACTCAGTGACAATGTTCGTAGCGACCTGTGGATGGGCGCCTTAAAAGACAACGATAAGTCGATGCCAAGGATCACGGTCTGTAGAAGTTTTCCAATGAACTTTGTGACAGTTTCACTAATTCCCCCCGCCCCCTCCCTCCCATAATCAACATTTGCCCAAGTGACTGTCCTCCCTCTCCATACCAGAGCCACACCATCACCCAAATTACTCTTTGAAACTGTGCCGCCTCGCAGCGGGTGCTTGAAGGAGAAGCTGATGATGATGATAAACTCCCGTCACTGTCCTGTTCTTTGGGAAGCTCATCAGGCGAGACACGGAGAGCACAAGTGATCCACTTGTCTTATGGGCTTCCACAACGATAACTTGGAAGATATAAAAACAAGGAACTGCACCTAGACAATTCAAAGCCAGCAGCACTACAATAATTAAAAGATCTTCCTCAACGGTACTGGTAGAACAGGGAAAACCTCTATAATCAACTTATATCTGGGGAAGCAGTCAGACAATAAAAAACTGAAGCATTTCAGGGACTAATAAAGCTGTAGAATCTAATGACTATAATAAATCTTTAGCTGCGGCTATTCCAGAATAATTTCCCTTGCAGTGAAATTATTCTGCAGGGGCTTTCGTCTGAAATTACTGTTGGTTGGTTGGATGTTGATCATAAGAAGCAATTGCAGAAGGACAATCTTATTTTTGGCACGTATTTCTATCATCCACCTCTCCCTTTCACCATGAAGCCTCCTGGCTTCATTCAAAGGCTAGAATCAAGCAACCCTTCGGCAAGACCAGAAATAAATGTCTTCCCTGACTTTCTGTACAAAAACACACACCGATGTTCTAATGTCCTAGCAGATGTACTGCAGCACGGTGTCACGCAGCAGTTTGGACTTTGAGAACTACACTCCTGAGGGTACAGCACTGGTCACTGCCCACAGCTCGTATTTGATGCCGGCTACAATTAAACAGACAAGGAAATCCACAGGCAGTGCGTACACCCTTCAAAGCAAAGCATGCAAGGGTGGGACTCAGCCCATCCATCTCGAGGTGCCAGTGCTGGAGGCAGGGCTGGTGTTTACGCTCTTCCTACAGCCACTGGAGCCCTGGGTGAGGTTCTCTGTGGAACTCAGGGGACAGCTGTAAAAACCTCCGTTGAGCCAGAAGAACAGCGCCTGAACCTCTGCAGGTTATACAGGTTCGATCTCTACGGGTACCACGGGGGAATCCCATGTACCCTGATCACAGGAAAGAGCCAGAGTAAAACGAGAACAGCCACCTGCTCCCCTAGCACGCAAGGGTGGGTTTTCCCTACTATCAGGTACACACGCCTGCTGCTGTAAGGATTTTCCTGCCAAATCTGTCCTCTCATAAATGGAAATGTGGAGGTAATTGCCTGGCTTTCCAAGTAAAGTGGCTAATGGTATATTTACTTTTTAAATGTAATGCTTAACATTTGACATATTGAATACTTAAAGAAAATGTTGAGAGTTTGCCAGTCCTGGAGACGTTTATTCAAAACACAAATACACAAACCCCAAACCAATAAACTGTAACAGAAAGATCACAGAAGTAGCACTGCGAAGTACTCAAATACAAAATAATAGCAGCACAGAGAAATGGCAGCAGGGCAGGCACTGCTCTGTAAGCCACAGCCAGGAAAAGGGACAGAGCACAGAGCCCTGAGGCAGCGATGCAGCTGGGGACAGGGACAAACCCTGATCCCAGTGGCTGGTGCTGGACCCGGCTCTTGGGGCTAGCAGTCCAGGATGCCCCTCGCCAGACACCGAGAGCCTGGGGAAGCCGGGACCCCCGGAGTGCTGGGCTGGGAGCACAACTCCTGATGCAGCAGGAGTGTCGAACAGCAGCCCGCGACCACGTCAGAGGGGACACATTGCTGTCAGATCTGGGAAGGGCTGCATGGTCGCCTACCCAAGCAGATGCACCCTGGAAGTTCGTTCAGCTCCAGTTTATCTATGTGCGATGTACAGGAGCTACGCTTCACTACTGTTTAACCCCATTTTCACCAGTCCTCTCAGAAAGCATGCTTTTGAATTTCAGAAGAACAGAATGTTACCTTCAGACTTACCTTTTTCTGTTTTGTCTTTTTCAGTTTCTTTTTCACTTTTCCCTAGAATATTAAAAATAATTCCAATGAAGTAAATGTATGTTAACAGTTTATTGTAAGAAAGACGTACGACAGAATCACAGCTTATACTAAAAACATAATTGGGCCAACAGGACTTTTTTGTTCACTTTTATTTTTTAAAGTAACCATAGATTACTGTCTGGACTATATAGACACACAGAAAGTCTTTCTCTGCAGATGCTTCAAGTATCACATAATTGCTTCTGCCACAAAATATTTCATAAGCTTTCCCCTTTAGACATTTGGCAGATTTCATAGAATCACAGAATCATTCAGGTTGGAAAAGACCTCAAAGATCATCCAGTCCAACCCAACCTAATCCCACCCAACCTTCAAACCCATGTCCCCAAGCACCACATCCACACGTTTCCTGATGCCCTCCAGGGATGGTGACTCCACCACTGCCCTGGGCAGCCTGTTCCGATGCACACTTGATGCACACTTGGGATACAAGTTATTTTGCAAGAAAAAAAAAAAGGTTCACTAATTAAAAACTCTTGGGAACACTAGCTTAATACATATAGTCGATATAGCTTAATATAGAGAGTGGATTAACATGTAAAAAAGCCTGAAAATCAACTGGGAACCTAGGTCTTATTTTCAGAAGTCACCTGGGCACTTGGAAGCTTTTGTCTTACTTCAACTTTTCAAGTAAATGAACCCAGCTGCTCTGTAAGTATCTGAATACCCAGGGAAATGGTAAATAAGCACAAGACAGATGGCAGCGAAAGGTGAACTCCATCCTGTGCCACAGTCACGAATGCCTGCATCGAGAAGGTGGTACCCACAGAGTTAGGCTTGTCCTATCTTCTTTCTCTCCTCTCCAAACACTTTTTGATCCTGCCCGACTCCACAGCAGTTAAAGCATCTTGCCTCACCATCCCAACATTATCGTGCTGGTTTCAATTACATCTCAACATGCCTCCAGTATTTCCTCCCAATAAGCTTAACAGAGAATACTAAAAAGAGAGGTCGGCTGGCTTTTCAGTTACAGTTATTTTCCTTTCTATCAGACACTCTTTAATTTCAATGTATTCTTATAAATAGAAATTGAAGAAAATCCTTTTTCTAAGTCCATCAGAGCCATCCTGACAGAATACCCCATCTTCACTTTTTTAAACTGACTGCTCAGAAGCATTACTTTGTGAATAAAGTACACCATGTAAAAATGCTGAAAACCATTTATTTTTTCATTGAGAAATTGAATTATGCGCATACATGAAATCAAACTATTTCACATTCTAATTCCACCCTTTACTACAAGCTGACACTTCTGCCACTGAACGTGCAGACAGCAAGAATGACTTTTATATTCAGCACAAGGCAGAATGAGGATTAACTTGTTTATGATATGGGAAATTAAATAAATATGGTCACATTGAAAGTCATTCACTTCTTCAATCACATCATAAAATCCAGATTGTCAATTAAAATTGAAATAAATTAAGATTTACAGAGTCAGTTACATACTATGGGATGTAACTGTGGGGTGACCTGTTATTATTACTATAACAGTGTATTAATGAAAGAATTGTTCAGTACTTTCTAAAAGACTTTTTTGTGGTTTTTTTGTGGTTTTTTTCCCCCGTACCACACAGTAAACAAAATGGTTATGTCCATCTGTACGTAATCAGAAATTCCGTATTTTAAAAGGAGCAATAACGAGCCGCCAGATGAGACACAGACTGGTTTATATACCCATCTTTCTATTCTTTTCACCAACTCAAAGCATACGAACAACTCATCGCAGGACAGTAAATCACGATACAGCCTGCTGCTTAGCCACCTTTTCCCTGTCTCTTTTCCATTATCAGCAACACTGATCTTCCCACCGGACCTCTTCCCTAGCATCTCCTCCAGGTCACCCAGTGCCCCTCTGCCCCCATCCTGGACACCCATGTCATTTCTCCTTTTCCACCAGAGGAAGAACAAGGGGTGAGCTCACCACCCTACAGCCTGCTCCTCTCTTCCCTTTCTTGTCCAGCTTCACTTTTCTTCATTGCTGAGGCTCACGCAACATAAACGCTACAGCTCTCTACACCCATTTCTATACCAGGATCACGGTGTTGTGATGTGATACCTTGTCAACTACTGAGAGCGTGAAAAACTCACTTTAAATTGTAGTAAATTTTCAATATTAAAATAAAACTTCAATACTCTGCTCTCATTGAAATTTTGCTTCCCTTATTGGTATTTCTTCCTGAGATTTCCAAACAAGCAACTGAATCCAAAATTTCACAGATTCACTGTAGCAATGTGAAAATATAAAGGAAGATACAAACTTCTGATTTTTCTTACACTACGGTTCTTTATTCAGCAATATTTCATCATAAAAATATGGAGATGCTTGAAAACTGAAAAGCTCGGGGAAGATTTTTGTTTCCAAACAGAACTGCACAGACATAACTCCGTGCTAGACTTCTGGTTTAAACCATGGACCGTAACCTAGAACATTTCTCCATGAGAGGCAGATACACTTCCCAGACACATTTGCATTCGTTACAGTGATACCCTGTCTATTTTAAGTTACAAATACAAATTATCTATTGTGGGCAAAATTCAGGCCAAACTGGTTGAGAAGAGTCAATACCCTAAAGAAGGAACACAACACAGTCACAGAAGGCACAGAACTTAGAGCAACGCCCTTTGCCGTCACATAGTACCACCCAGAAATAAAAATTACTTCCACATGCTATATTTCTTCCTCCTTATAATACTTTCAAATATATTTTTAAACATTCAAAATTATTACTTTGAAAAATAATATTATATATTGGCTGAGGCAAACAGTTATCTTCATGTCTACCACATTTTGGGAAAAATAATGACACTAGCAAGACAAAGATATTCTTCTGTGGTTTATTGCAGCCAGACATTAAAACAGATTAAATATACATTTCCTTAACAGTCCTCTTGACCTTGCTCAGCTTGGCATATTTTTGTAAACATGAAGCACATAAAATCACATACCCGGTTACAAAACACTTAAAGTTCAGTCGCAGCATAACACACTCTCACAGTCCCATAATTCTACAAGTAGGCTGCCACGGGTATATAAAGTCCTCCATTCACCATTCGAAAATTATTTTCAAGCTTCCGTACAAAATATGGCTTTGTAAAAATTATTGCTCTGCAATTCACAATCACAGGTAATTTTACTAGAAAATCCCATCCCAAATCACATCACAGTCTAAGAGTATTATTGCTTTCCTGAAATGTCTAAAGAAATCACCTGGGGACATCTTCTGTGTTTGCTGATCAGACGTAACACTCACCTATGGGGAGTCTTACTGAAATCACCCCCCCCCAAAAAGATGATGCCCCTTTCACCAGCACTGTAAGCAACTAAAAACCTGGCCTCAGAACAGTGTTACAGAAATTTAAAATCTCCCTGTCAACCCAAAGGCAACCACTGTCAGGGTTACCAAACTGATTTTTCTCCTGAAAAATTTATCTTATTTCTTCTAAGATCCCCTATCAGGCTTGGCAATTTCCTAAAATCACAGCAATTATTCCTGAGCCAAAAGGGAACACAAGCAAAATGCCAAAGAATAAAAGAAGTCTTCATCATTGTGGAACAGCAGCACAGAACAGGTAAATGTACACCTGCTACATTAAAATTCAAAATCACTCCAAGTCTAGATTTCAGACGTACCATTTACAAGAGCATTTACAACTATAGCTCTTAAATTCTGACATCCTATTTTTCTTAAGGTTCAATTTCCACAGCTTTTTTTTTTAAAATAAAATTTATAATTCAAGTATTTATGCAAATTTGACTTTTTAAATAATTTACTGAATAGAAAGTTTACTAATTCTACCTTTAAGATCACTACACTGGCAGACAAACTATCTGGCAGCTCAGATTTGTTGCAATCTACACTGACTCCCTGCCAGGCTATTATCGAGTTTCTAGATATTTTTGCTTTAAAAATCAAACGTGCATAAATAAAAAGTTCTAATTCACGCGTAAAGGGTTTCTGAAAAAAATAATTTAGCAATATACCCTTTTACTAGGGTGAATGAAATATACACATTTTGAATCTTGTTAGACTGTTTAAAAAACCTGAAATTCATGTAGTGTGACTGTTGACATAACATCAGTGCAGAGATGCAAGTCAAACTCCCTAGCATGGTGTGTGCCTGATTAGTGTCTTTAACAAAACGCAGCGAGGCTGACGTATCAGCAGTTACAAAACATTTACAAATTCATTATATCCTATGTTTCATTCGACCAAACTGCTCTGTATACACTGTATGAATCCACAACAAAAGATATATATTAAAATTTGAAAAAATGTGCTTGCTGCTACATCATAAATAGAATGTTAACAATTGCTCGGACAGCACATGGTAAATGCAGCTCGAAGTTGCAACTGTCACAAACACAGAAGAAAAATAATGAATTCACTAAACTTGACAAAAAAAAAATCAGACAGGAATGTAAATTAAACATCCAAATGTTAAAAAGCCTACTCAAATGACAGTTGGCTACAATCCATTTACAATGTCTTAGTGTTTGCTCCCCAAACTCTGCACTGCTTGGTAATTACAGCGTAAGATCAATTACAACCATCTGCTCCCCTTTGTAGCGTATGGTTAGGGCTGGTCCTCCTGTGGTAGGGACTTTTCTTTTGAAGCTTTAAGTATCTGAAAAAATAAGGGGAAATCTATATTAAAGGACCAACCAAAACACAACTTACTCTAAACAACAAAAAAAAAAAATCTTAGATGCTAAAAAATGCAACTTTGTCTCAGGCTAGTTAATCTGAGAAAGCAATCATTTCTAGGAGCTACCAGCAGGAATGTACACAAAGTTGCTGTATAGGGTGGAAAATTTAAACTTTTAAATATTTATCTAAGCAGTAAATTTTTTCTCAGCATATGGCACTTCATTCACCTTGCAGAGGAAATCTAGGCCATGTCACAAATATATGAAAACTTTTTTTTTTTTAAGTAAAGGACACACACAACTAGAAAAGAGGAGCCAGGGAATGAGGAAGGGTCGAAGCTGCAAAGTGGAAACTCCTCTACACGTAAGGGATTGCAGCAGCCGGTAAAATAAAAGCAGGGGTACAAAACTGTCAAGGACACGAGATGAAACAGGGGGAGAGAGAAACAGCCCTTAGGTGTTTTAAACCTGAGCAGACACAAGAGGGATCAAAACCCAAACACACCGAGTGCAGGTATCCCAAAGGACGGGAACACGTCTCCCATAAAACACCAAGTACCCAGCAAGTCCCCTTGCTGGATCAGTCTGTCCCTGAGGGGCTGCACCCGCGGGAGGGACCCACGCTGGAGCAGTTCGTGAAGAACCGCAGCCCGTGGGAAGGACCCACGCTGGAGAAGGTCCTGGAGGACTGTCTCCATGGGAGCAACCCCAACCGGAGCAGGGGAGGGAGTGAGGAGGAAGAAGCGGCAGAGACAACCTGTGATGGACCGACCTCAACCCCCTTCCCCATCCCCCTGTGCCGCCTGGGGGCAGGGGGCAGAGGAATCGGGAGTGAAGTCGATCCCAGAAAGAAGGGAAGGGTGCAGGGAAGGTGTTTTGGAGATCTGGATTTTATTTCTCATTACCCTACTCTGATCTGATGGATGATAAATTAAATAAATTTCCCCAAGCTGAGTCTGTTTGGCCCATGGCAGTACTTGCTGTGTGATCTCCTCCTCTCGACCCACAAACTGTATTTTCTCTCCATCCAGCCAAGGAGGGCAGTGATAGAGTGGTGTCACTGACATTTCTGAACACCTTTTACCCTACACAAAGTTACGTTTATCACACCAATAGATATATCTTTCATTTATGTAGAGCGCGCGTATGTGTATATAGGTGTTTATCATTTAGAAGAGTTCCTGACTGCCTCTGCTGCAACAAATTTTAATTATTATTGCAGAAATAAGACGTAACACTAGCTCTGAATACCTGACATGGTTTAGTGGTGGACTTGGCAATGTCAGGTTAACTCAGTGATCTTAAGGGTCTTTTCCAACCTCAATGATTCTATGATTCTATACACACAATATATTTTTTTCTGCTTCATTTACTGCTGCAAGACCGAGCCATAAATTACAGCACAAAAAGCACAGAAATATGGTCCACAAAAAACAAAAAATGAAGATTTCAAGTCAATACTTGAATTCTGAATTTAGTTTTAAAACAGTATATGTAATTCAACAGATCATCTCAATATCCTCACCTACTGACACTGCGCAGTGGAATTACCTACTGCTGAAATTTGGCAATAGTCCCGTAGAGGTCTTTTTGTTATTTTATCTTTAAGGAGCAACATTTTCTGAGAGAAAACATCTCTTCTCTCAGATGGTTCCACAGTTCCAGCTCAAAGCACCACAAACCACCCGAGCACCACCTTTGCAGAACTCCTCGCTCATGCTGTCGAAGGTAACTACTGCTCGTCCCTACACTGCCTGTAAGCTTTGGTTAAGAATACTTCACACTCTTTATGAAATAATGTATATTTCGGTCAGGCTTCCATTAATGAACACCTCTGGCCTCAAACACTCCGACACACCTCGCGGCTGTTACAATAAACAGGTCAGAGACCTCACAGACCAGAGCTAGGTACCGACACGAGCCTTGCAGATCGCCCCGGCGGAGGCTCAGCACGGGAATTAAACATGAATGTGGGGTGCCTCTAATCTGTGCTGGGCAATGCAAAAGCCTCTTGTGCTTTTTCATTTCTCTGGCTCCTTTTGGCATGCCCAAGAACCAAATACAAGTTTCCTTTCCCCCAAGGAAAAGCAAAACCCCACACGACTACCTGGGCACCCCATCACTTGAGAGCTTCTGCAGATTGCAAAGACTGACCCAGAGAGGAGCTCCGGCGAAGCAGAACTCAACAGAAACACAGCTGCAGAGATTGCAGCTCCTGGGGGTCCTGCCCAGAGACCCAGCTCAGTGCGTCACTCAACACGACGACAGCAGATGAACTCTAACAACACGCAGTGCTCACATTTAGAAGCCATTTATGTACTCTAAAAATTGTTTTGATAAACACCGTGTTCACCGCTGTCAGCCAGCAGGTGGGAGAGCTGGTAGTGCTCTTCTTAAAACCAATTATGTCAAGAAAAATGTGATGGCCTGACAAGACAGTCCTGCTTCCAGATCAGTGCCCAAAGAGATGCCACAGCTGGACTCAGTGGATGGGACTGACAGACAGAAGTGACAGCATCACCCCCCGGATCCGTCACTCCAGAAAGCAAGTACACACACATTCTGAGATGTGTGTACTTCCATCTCTGTCTGAAATCGTTAAAAATTAAAACTGCTCACAATTTTACTCAGAACGCTTCCCTATAACCCAATAACTACTACTAGCATTTACCCAGTACAAGATTAAAATTATTGCTTCAAAAACAAGAAGCAACTTTAAATGATAATAACGACCCCTTCCCTGTCTCCCTAAGTAGTTTGTTTAGAAACTTCCAGTTTCTCTACAGCTTAATTTTCTGTGGAAAAAAAACAAAACACTTGAGATTAACTTACCCATGAGATCATCATTTGTATAATCCTCAGCTTGAACAGGCATTTCTGGAAGACAAAAGTGTACAAACAGTTCAAACTGGACAGTTCTCTAAAGATTCACAAAAACCTGCATTTTTTTCTCTTATGCTCAAAAGAGTATTCCACCCTGCTTTTGCAGAAGAGGGATGCAACTTTTCCTCAGCTGAGTTTTTCCACGGGAAATATTAATATTGAAGTAGACCAATAAGTAAATTGTGGGGTTGAATAGTTTCAAAAACGACACTTTAACATTCTGAAGCAATGCTACCTGAAGCACAAATCTCAGACAGTTCCACATTCTACTACAGCACGGGCTTAGAAAACATTCATACACTTATTGTGCTCCCAGCTGTAACTGTGAGATATTTGATTTCAGAATTAGTTCTTTTCAGTTCTGTATGTATGTTTAAATTAGACATGTCCCATGTCACCAGGCACTAGCACTGCTAAGAGACTGAAGGTTGCACATAGCTCCGTTCACACGTGGAGGGAGCCAGGCTCACCAGAAAGGAACTCGTGACAGTCAGGATGCTGGATAGAGACGACATAAGCCCATAAACAAAGTGCTCAAACTGGGAGATGTTGCACTTTATTTCTCACGTACACCCTCTTTCCTGAGGTATGCACTACCGACTGGCTGGTGGGAAATGCAGCACAGCAAAGACATCACCAGTTCACACCACCCAAACAGCCACTTTTATCACTAGATGTTTTGCTGTTCTTCTAAAACTGACGAGTGCCCTGTAAGCCATTAAAAAATTGTTGGAAGAACCCCCCATGATGCTAGATTCCAACAACACAGGTATGTTTGTCCTTAAAATAAAAAAGATGCAGAAAAAGTTACAAATGTATTTTTTTTGGAGCACAGAATTCTATTCTATGATATTTATCATTCTTGATTTTTAAATTTTTCTTTCTTTTTAAGTAGCAAACTCACGCAAAAGGCAATATACGAACCTGATTCCTCCGGTTCAGTGGCCACATCATCTTCTGTATGTTTACTTTCCACTGTTACAGAAAAAAATAAGTATTGAAACTTACACACAGTATGTTCACAATTTTCCTTCTATTCCCACCCACCCACCCACCCAAATCAGTATCAAACAAAAAGGAAGACAAACTGCAGAACAACCAACTCGGTTCACTTAAGAGTAGAAAAAAAAGTACTGAATGCACTTCATGCCCAAAAATTTAGCTCCTCTTTGTTTTGACTTCCACTGCTGTTACACCCGCCTAAAATGATTCCGGTTACAATTGTTATTTGTATGAAACATAAATGTTTGTTTCCCCATTTAATTATATTACAACACATTTTTCAAATGGAAAACGTGAATAAATATAGCACCAAACCCTGCACACTGTATCAGTACAGACCGGGGTACAAAGGGACTGAGAGCTGCCCTGCGGAGGAGGACCTGGGGATCCTGGTGGATGAAAATCCAGAGATGACCCGGCCGTGTGCGCTTGCAGCCCAGGAAGCCACCCACGCCCTGGCTGCATCACAAGCAGCGTGACCAGCACGAGGGAGGGGATTTCCCCTTCTGCACTCCCGCGAGACCCCACCTGCAGTGCTGTGTCCAGCTCTGGGGTCCTCAGCACAGGAAGGACAGGGACCTCTCAGAGCAGGGGCTGGAGCACCTCTCCTATAAAGAAACCTGAGAGAGCTGGAGTGGCTCAGCCAGGAACAGAGAAGGCTCTGGGGACACCTTACAGCAGCCTTCCCATACATAAAGGGGCTTGGAAGAAAGGTGGGGAGAGACTTTTACCAGATGATCTCCAAAGGCTCCTTCCAACCCAAACCCTTCTATTGTTCTATATATCACATTTCTCACCTTTGTTGTTTGGTTGGTTGTTTTTTAAGTATATTAACAAACATAAATGGAAGAAGAAATGTTTTCTTTCCCAAAGTATAAGAACTCATACCTGACAGCTCTTTATCACTATCAAAATCTTCAATAATTTCTTCTACAAGAGAAAGTTTAAAAAGAAAAAAAGTATATAAGGAACTTTTTTTAAACATCATATTTAAAAATGCATATATTTCATCAAAACACTTTAAAATCATAATTACAAAATACATACCTGGCTCTGTGGCTTCATTCACATCCTCCGGAAGGTCCTCAGCAGCTAAGAAAACATTCAGTTCAGAGCAATAATGCAGTCAAGCCCTCAACTGATGAAACTTACAACACGAAAGAACACAGCTAGCATACCACCTTCAACTGTGGACGGGGAACTGGTATAAACAAACAGGAACTTGGATGAATTTGATAAATTACTTCTTAAATTTTCTTTCCTGTTTCACTAAAGACCTGCTGCATTCATTAGGTAAATACTTCAAAACTGGACCTTCTGAACAAACGCTTGGATTAAGACACAGTAACTTTAAAACTGAAATTTTAAAAACACTCCTTAATCTAAGCACAATCTGTACTCCCACTTTCACCTTCTGCAGCATCACCTCCATCTGCCAGACGTATTAAAAAACAAATTAAAAAACCCTACAAGCTTCTCCTTTGAAAGCCTTTTCCTCTGGATAAACATGCAGTTCCCTGGTGGGTCTACCTTCCTTCCTGAGGATGAGCAATTTCAACCTCAAACACGGATTCCACAGAAAAATAAATTATTTTTCTTTTCTTTCAATAAGGCACCTTTTAACTCCTTGGACCGTCCCCTTAAGCTTATGATCACAAAGGTGACAAAGCAGATGCTCACAATTTATTTACACTAGAGAATTTCTTGGCTTCACTCTGAAGCGAACCATCGTGCCTTTCCCAGCCAGCTGAGCCGACCCCCAGGAGATCTGGTGTTTCCACACAACACAGCTACAGAGCCCAGAGAGACCTGTGCCTGCCAGACCAAGGCAACAGCAGAGGTACACACACACCAGGCAGAGCTCCCACGGACAGCTGGTGAATCGCCAACGACCTGAGGCCCTGCCGACAGGTTCCGAGCAAGGCCCAGGCAGGCCGCAGGCTGGGGGTCCCGCACTGAGCGACCCTGTTCCCAGCGTCCACCAGAGGCTCACACGCCTCACCCTGTGCCAGCTGCAGCCCCAGGGGACCTGGGACCTTAAAGACGAGTCCTCCAGGACTGCGTACGAAAAGCGGGTGTTTCAGACCATCGCCATAAACCTGCCTTTGCAAGCACACAGCCGGTGACGCACCTTTACCCCGACCGGCAGTGTGCCAGGGCTGAAGGTGACACAGGTCACGTATTTCAATTTATATGAAGATTGTTAAGGATTTCTATGCTAACTTTAATAAAATACTTCTCTGATTTTGAAAATCATTTATATTCCAAATAACATTTATTTTAGAGGTATTTCAACTTTAACTATTACCTATGAAACAAAGATTTAACATGTTCCATATCTATAAATATATACACGTGGGGGAACGTGCGTGGGATTGTACACACAGCCCACCCACCCACACATTCATAGGTACCTGTATCTTGTGTCTCAGTCTGCTTTTCATGTTTTGGTTCTGAAAGGAAAGAAAAATAAAGTTCTTGGGTGGTTGATATGCATGAAGCATCCTAAAACCTCGTTGTTAAGCATCCAGTTAATTTCTTTACTGATAAATGCAAAATTCTCAAAGACCTTCTCCAGCTTTGGGGCCTGAATAGACATATGAACCTTTACGGGAGCTTGTAGTAGAAATTCTACACACGAAACAATTGCCAAGTGTGAACATAACGCTGACATTTCAAGCATTCCTATCCACACAGACAAAACACTAAAAACAATGACAACAACAAAGCTGTAACTCACTGACACTCCTAATAACTGGGGTCGGGTTTGGGCCCCTCCTCACTNCCAGGGCAGTGGTGGAGTCACCATCCCTGGAGGGGGTCAGGAAACGTGTGGATGTGGTGCTTGGGGACATGGGTTAGTGGGTTGGGTGGGGTTGGGTTGACGGTTGGACTTGATGATCCTTGAGGTCTTTTCCAACCTGAATGATTCTATGATTCCATAAATATTTAGAAGTCAAGAATTGCTGTCCTTTGCTCAGATTACATAAACATGGAAAACAAACAAGAGTGCTTTGAAGATATGCTTAAGTTCTCTAACATAGGGTAGTCCCCAGAAGGATCTCGCAGAAGGAATCACAGCCACATACCTTTCTTTCACTCACGACTGTGACCAGTAGCCTTCTTTTCATTTACCTTTTTATTTGGTCTCAGCAATCATTAGCACATCATTAATCAAATCAAACTAAACCAGAGTCATGTCCACAGAACTGGTAGTTATGGACAAGACGAGAAGGTCTACAGATGCAATGAACCTCAGCTGACTTGGCCTGGGCTTCATAAGAGGGGCATGCAGGGTCTTCAACGTTCTTAAGTCACACAAGCACAAAGTATGACAAAGAGGACTAATATGGGAATTGAACCCATACACACACTCTGCACTTGTTCTAGTATCGAAGACTGATCTACTGCTTGCATTCGCAGCAAGTTCCAAGCCCCCTGCTGTGGGCAGGGACACACGCGAATGAAAGACTCTGATATTGCCACTTCACTAAATACAGCAAGCTGCCATACCATGGTCTTCATGATAATCCTCATCCACTCTGTCTTCTGTATAAAGAAAAAAAAAATATGAAAATTCATGGAATTTTAAGACAATAAATACACACAAATAACACAGTGTCAAGGTTATTCAGGACAAAAAAGATATTTAAAAATGTAGTATTTTATACTGCATTGAAGAGTTCAACAAAGGTGAAGATTTCTAAAAGATCCTGTGAAAAAAATGGAATCATTTTCTGGCATGACAAGATAGATTTAAAAAAGATAAAACACTATCAGGAGGCTTTTCTTATACAGCTCATTAAATCATCTACTAATTACAATTCAGAATGGAAATATTCATAAATAATTTCTATATACAGCAAACTTCTACAGTGGAATTTTGGAATCTGCTTGTTACGGCTTGGTTGTTTTTTAAAGTGTTTTTAAAATACTCCTTTTTTTCTGACACTTATCGCACTGACTTCAACATCTTTGGCAAACACAAATTATTTTTTATCCACAGAAACATTTCTATGCCATTTCCAATATAAGGATCCATTCTTCTGGAATTGTACTCTCAAAATATTGTTCTGCCCAATTGGTTGACATTACAGAAAAGTGATATTCATGGAGGTCTTTGTATTTTTTCAGAAAAAAAATATATATATGTAAAAATAAAAATATAGAAGTAATAATTTAGTAAGGAACTTATGCTATCTATAAGTTTTGGGGTTTTTTTTGTCTTGGTTTGGGGCTAAAACTCAATGAAACTTCAACAAAGAGAAATGAGACTTGGGACTGTACCTGTGTGATGTTCAACAGCATCTTCTGCCATTACCTCAGAGTCACCTTAAATAACAACAGTTTATATTTTATATTCTAATCAAATTTTCATGCAACAACTAAATAGCACAAGAGAAGTTAAAAAGGAAGTATATTTATCTCAAGAATAACAGAACTAAACATCCTGAGTTAATATAACAATGTTTGATTTGATAGTGACAGATGGATGCAAAACACATCCAAGAGCTACACAAAGTCACACAATATGATAAATCCATGTACATCCGTATTTAGCCTTAAAATTAGGAATACAAGGAGGTCTTTGACAATGCACTGATTAGACTGGAACACCCCAGACAGAACAAGATATTTATGTAGGTAGTTTTGGAATGGATTCATGGAGTGTTGTGTTCACAACCGCAATGGTAACATAGCTGCAAAAACAGGGCTTATTTAAAAGTACCCAAAAAACTGTTTGAACATAAAACAGTGACTAAGCAGTCAATAAGACACATCACTTCGAAGCATGTTTAAAAAAGCGTAAGTGATTATATTAGAATCTAAAAGAACGAAAATTTACAAACCTGGAGCTCCTGGATCACTCACTGTCTTTTCCACATCAACATCATATTCATATGAAACTGTAAATTAAATATAAAAAAAAATCTTTGAAATTAAGAACATGAAATGTTTTTAATACTCGATTATTTTAACTTGCATTCATAATGTGTCTGATGATCACTAAATGTAGCTCCTTAGTTGAAAACTGAAAAATTAAAACCTTACAAACAGACAATTGCAACTTGACACACGGCAATTGAATGGAAGGTGTCCGGCCACCCTTTCTTCCAGCCCTCTGTTATACCCTCAGTATGAAACTAGATCCACAAGAGCCATTAGTCTCCATGAATATTTTTTAAAAGATCTCCTAATATGAATAAATAAATGTAATCTTCCCCTATCCTCAAAGCTGTAAAGTAATGTGTTTACTAATGTGCAGGAGGAGCACTGGTGATAATCTACAGAGGACAAGGTAAGAGCCAGAAACCAGACCTTGAGAAATATCTACATTCACTCCTGGCATCATGAATTTAGAGGAATTTATTTCTTTTTCACTGCATAGGTAAATTAATGGATTCTTTTCCTCTGTGAGTGCATTTCTTTGCAATGCTATTAATATACTCAGTATGACACAACTGTTTGGAGAAAAAAAAAAATTTCATAATTACATAGTACTAAACCACTCTAACCTTTTCTATGTTGCTTTCTTATATAATGTGCTACATTTAGGCAGAAAACCAGTATTACCGAGTTTGGAAAAACAAAATTTTACCTGGAGCTTCATATGGTTCAGGCTCCACTGCTCCAAGATCATCGGCCACAAGATCAGCATCTGAGAAGCAAACGTGTTTTTACAAATTTTTAAATTTTTAAATCAATACATGATACCTCAAACCCTATAACAATATTATGTTAAAAAAGAGACAATTTTTTAAGCAGAAATTCTAAGCAAAGCTATTCTAATATCAGCAAAATACTTATATAGATTAAAATAATATAATACATTTTATAGAATGTAATATATATAATACTGAGAATGTGTACACATACATAAACTCTATACACATTTGCTCAAAAAAAGACCACACTCCACAGAAATTTCTGTGTAAAGGTAAAGAAAGTCGAACATGTTCACTCTGCCTTCTTAATAGTAATTTTAAAGATTTAAAGTGACTGGAATTTGAGTATCTCAGCTCTTCCCCTACTTCAACTTTCACTGTGGATGAACAGAGGAGACGCAGACCCAAGGAGGTATAACAGACCCAGACTGAAAAGAATAACTCCAGCTGTGAGAAGAGAATCTCGGTGTACTTCCAGCAATCACAACTGTCAGGTGACACCCACTACACCAGTTTTTCCAAAAGAGGTATGAAGACATGTAAAATTGCCAGTACTACAGATAAAAAGTATTCAGAAATGTTTCCCTAAATTGGATTTAGATGATATAATTCTGTGTGAATCCTTTCACTACAATGTTTTTAACGTCCTGTCAGTGCCCCATGGTGGTTCGTTCTCAGCAGGACTTGAAGTCAGTTCATGAACACCATTACCATAAAGAGCCGTACCAGAAAGAAAGCAGAGTGAGAATAAGTCTGTCTACCACAGGCTGTGCTAATCAACTCTTAAAATTTAGTTTAATAAAGTGCAGAAACAGACTCCATCCAGATATTACAGAGGTTCCTCCACTAAGGGGATGTGCACAGCTGGGGCACAGGTTAATTTGTTTGGTAGATCGCCAATACAGCAGGGAGTAAACAATAACATATCGTTACCTGGATTCCAGAACACATGGCATTAAAATATTCCATTTTCATTTAAAAATATATATTTATTTGCTAAATAATACTTGCTGTGGTTGACATTTGATAATTCACTATTACAAGCAGAAATTAAGAATCAAGTTTTTAATGAGACATATTTCCTTTTGTATGGTCTTTTTTTTTTTGCAAACTTTAATTCTAAATATATTTAATCGTTCAGATACCTTTCTGAACCGAGTCTGACGTCTCATATGCTTCTGGCATTTCATTCTCTAATTCTCTGAGCAAGTCATCTGTTGCAGGGTCTTCAAACGTTTCCCCATGTACTTCTTCCTTCACTTGCCACTGGTCATTTACACTTTCGTCTACATCTCCGTGTCTCCCTGCCAACCAATAACACAGATTGTTGGAGAATACATACTCTTTGGTAAATCCTGTTATCAGCAAATATTCATTCTTCAGCACACCCCCCATTTTTTTCAACTCGTCCCCACACAGGACGAGGAGGTGGACCAAAGGACCCGTCTGCCTGCACTTCAGAGCAGTACAACCCCAAAGCATCGGCACTGACTTGCCGCCGTCGCCCTTGCTCATGGAGCAAACCCCAGTGAAAGCCATCTGCTCACACATTCCTGCACTTACACAGTATTTTGAGGAAGTTTTTATCAACTGACTGATTGGAGCTACTGGTGCCAAACGCCTCTGGGGAAGAAGTCACAGTTTTAGGATTTGGTGACTGGCCTTTATGAACTTTTTTGAACATGACTGATTAGCTCATTAGAATGTTTTGGTTTTAAGTGCATACCAAACCCAGACTTTGGGATTCATCTAGCCTAGGGCAGTATTTATAAATTCTTCAGTGATTTCCAAGTGTTAATGCATTACCAGGCTGGGAATGGAGAGCTTCGTGATGAACAGACTGAAGTTCCTCCTCCAATTCTACGTCGGCATTCTGGTGCTCTACAAGAATTACGAATTGCAGTGAAGGTAAGTGCAACAGGCATAGTCTAAACATTAACTCAAGGCTTGCAGCTTTTAGTAGCCTCTGTCAAGTTTTTTTTCCATTCCACAAAGTTCCGTAGAGATTGACTTGGTGAACCTCTTCAGCTCACATCATTACAAGAGTTTGGTTTAGCTCACCCTCCAATGCGGAAAGCATTGCATCCATCACATCAGATCCCTTCTCAAGATGAATCGGAAGAATTCCCCTACACTGGATTTTCTGCACTGATCTTTTTCTCAGTGGCAGTAACATGAATAACTATTCAAAGCAAGGCTTCTCTCCAGTAATTATTTCACTAACCCTTCCACCCATTACTTTCACACAGCTTGGGCAGCTGCACTAGCATGTCGTATTTGACAGCAACACGTTACTTGCAGAAGGAGGGTTTTGTCGGCTTTATGAACAGGGAAAATCGATATTAACAACATCAAGGTCTTCTCCTGGCAATGCAGAGCAGGACAAATCACAAACTCATTTCAGGAATCAGTGATTGTCATCTAACACACCAGCCCAGGACATAACCGGGATTTGTACCAAGTGCTGCCGTCGTTTAAATGTCCTGAAATTAACCCTGAGAAACTCAACAGAACAAAACCCAGTCACAGCTGCATTTTCCAAATAAAGATCCAAAATGGTACCAGTTATGAAGCTATGAAAAAAAACCCCAACAACCAGGAAACAACACCTTAACTTGAGATATTTAATAAATGATAACTTAAGAAAAGTAATGCAAGTTATTTGAAACAAATCCTATATTCCATTTTACTGACCGTATGTTACACATTTGTGTGTTATTTTGTTAGGTTCACACAAACATCAAGCAGGATAAGCCTCTTCAAGAAACACGAAAAGATATGTACTCTGAATAATACAAAAATGCAAATCACATGTCTGAAACCTGACGTGTAAACACATATTTTATTGAATTCCTCTTGAACCTAATAAACTTTACGAATACTATGGGGCTTTTAAAATGTTTAAATTGGTTTTTTTCAACACTAGAAGCTGTATTCACTGTATTTATGATATACTGCTGTTTTTACCAGAAAAGTGAATATTTGTTACTCTTATGAAGTTGTTTGTTTGTTTTGGTTTTCTAATCAGCTGTTACTCTGACCAGGTACCCTGTTGCATGTGTATAAAAACCACAGCTGTGGACCAGCAGAAAGTTATTCTGACGTAACACGGTTCCACTGGTAACCAGGAAATCTTACAAGAGTGCCTCCTACACATTCCAATGATAACCTCACGGACAGGGATTTATTTAGAGTTATCAACAGCGATTCCCAGTGAATAAACTACAGTGGGCAAGCAACAAATGCGATGGAAGATTTGTTTTTCTATCCAAAGCAACAACACTGAGTTTCCATGCTGAGGAATTCAAACGAAGCACCACGTCTTTTGTTTCACCCGTGGCTTGTGACAGGTCTTACCTGAGTCCACAAACGACTTCTCGGCAGGCTGGAGGGTCTCCGCAGGTTCTGGCGATGGTGGCTGTGCTGGGACAGATCTTTCTTTAAGGCCTGCATTTTTCAGTTATAGAGTTAACTTTGTGCTCTTTTTGATCTGATTTAACTACAAACTAAGAAAGTTGTTTCAATTAAATTAACTGACATTAAACTCTCCAAAATTTATTCAAACAATGCAATCACAGGGCTGTCCCGACAGACAGTGACACAGGCACAGGCTCAGGTGCATTCAGATAGGGAACAAATGTTTGGAAGAAAAACACAATGAGGGGAAAAGGGACAGAAATTGAAGCACGCGCCTTTATTTCCCAGTAACGGAAGCAATGACTGTGCTATCCTCAACACCCATCCTGCATCCAGAAGAAAAACAGGCAGCGGGGTTTTCTCGCTGCTTTTCTCTCTGGACAAGAAGTGCATCGTATGATCAACTTTCCAGGTTTGATGAAGAACTGATTTGAACTTTATAACAAGGTGCTCAGAATGAGAAGAGGCATTTTAAGTATGTGTGTGAAATCTTCAAAGCTCTGACAAAAAGAGCCGCAGTTTCTTCGAAAAGAGGTAATCTCAACCCCCAGTTTCTTCTGAGAACTAAATTGCTACAGAAAAAAATGTTCCTGAAGGAGTTTCACCGCTGAGATGTTCACTGTCTGTACCACAGCGTCTTTCCAGCTCAAACAGAATGAAACTGCCACTGACAGCAAGGACCAACACTGTGGTGAGAGAGGAAGATCATTCACAGCCTCGGGAGATGACTGGACATAAGGAAAACTTCCACACTGCCATGAGAGCAGGCACAGCAGCGACAAGGCTGCTGGTACCCATCCCCAGAGGGTCTAACGACCACGCTGGGTAACAGCCACAGTAACCTGGTCATGCCGCTGAGATGAACCTGTTTTGAACAGGATGTTGGAACAGGAATCTCCTGAAGTCCCTCGCAAACAGAATTCTCCTATAATCCTACATGAATTTTCATTTACATATAAGTTCCAAGATCAATTAAGATAAAACTACCTTCTTAAATTAACACACACACGCACACTTCCCCAGGAAAAACTAGTTTCTCAAGAGCTGTATGCACGGAAATCAATAGATTAAAAAAATACTTAAGAAAGCAGAGGCTGCACTGTATTGAACATCCCTGTACTGCTAGCAATCTTGTAAAAGTTTAAGTGGAACAATATAAATATCATATTTCAAGTCAGTGAAGTTTCAATAAAAAGTATTGCCACGTTTCTACTGGAGGTAAACATATCTCCATACGAACAGGACTGGCATGCCTCAAAACAGCTTCTGTGAACTAGGGAGATTTTACTATTTCATGCATCGTGAGAAAAAAATATATATTTACTCCATTACCCTAACTAAGCGATGGGAACAGGAACAACAGAATTACTTCTATCTACACCTTTTTATAGTATTTAAATTACTTGAAGACAAGGAGTTGTGCTGTCTCTAAAAGTACCGTAACTGAGCCCACTGCCATGGAGGCAAGGTCAGAAGCTAGAAGAAAAAAGCCGAATTTACACTGCATTGTTTGCCAATTTTGTTCCGTGTCATTAAAAAACCCTGAAATACTAAAACCACTATTAAGACTCACATTCACCTCTTGCTGCACTAATGGCTACCAGAGTGAGAAGGGATCTCCTTCTCCAGTCATCCTCAGCTACACATGGAGACAAACCCACTTCGGGACGGCAGCCCCTGTCCCCCGCTTCGGGATCTGGGAGCGCAGAGCCAGCAGCCCTGCTTTCCAACACAGCTCACCTCCCTCACACACACACCCCTGAATAACCTCCTGCCATCCCATAACCCAGACAACCCCTGCCTCTGCTTCAGGAGCAGTAAATGGATCCACAGGAGTTGGAAAGACAGACAATATTCCCCAGCCAACAAGCACCTGGGGTGTGCAAACGGAAAGAAGGGGCTAGCAAGAGTATTTCCTTGGTTTGCTGACACAGTTCCCGACTTTGCTTTCAAGCTCTTCATACACATCTATCATGTGTTCATCACTAGTTCCTGTTCACTCCTGTTAGCATGCAACACGTTCGGTAATTCACTTTTAGCAAGATGCTATTTTCTCTCACCTTTTTATTAAAAACAACTGTACCCAGTTTTTACCCGTGCGGTGCATTTTTTGAGCTTTTGCCGCAGCTCTCCGTGTTAGGCTGAACGACAATAACATCTCACAGAGATATACAACAGCACAACAGATCTCTGGGGCACAAACCTCGTTTTATTGGGTGGCTGTTCGCATAGCCTGGAGCGCTGCGCAGATAAAATGCTCTTTGAGGGGGGGAAATACCCCACAACCAAACTTTTTAGAACCAGATAAACTTTGGGTCATAAATGCAATGATATGTTAACCAGAAAGGCAACTCCTTCCAAATTTCACTCTCAGAGAGTTAGAACTTCTTAGGGAAGAAAATAATGAACGATAATGTTCAAAACACACACACACCTTCGCCTCCTTCTTCACACACAAATATAAATAATTATGAAATAGCTTGGTATACGATCTCTGGTAATTATCACAGCTAGACTCTCAGGCTGCCATACTATTTTCTACAGCTTCCATTTGAACTATTTTTCGCAAATTTCCTTTAAAAGAAAAATCGGATTATATCTTTTGCTATTATGACATTTTATACCTCTAGGGACAAAAGTATCTTAGGGAGACACATACACTGAAAGTCTGAGACAAGTGTATTGCCAACTGTCACACACAAAATTTAAAGAAAACTATGAACAGAATCAACCTTCAGGGCTTTAATCTTACACCCCCACCCACATGCATGTACTCATGCTCAGCTTCACTCTCTATTTTTGTTTTCTTTAAAATACTGCAGTATAAAAACAATAAATCTCCAACTTCCATTGCAAATTTTGTTCTGAATCTTGGGTAATTTTATCATGCAATTAATTAATATTTCAATATACTAAGCAATACTACTCGTCTATTAAAATTAGGAAATAGTACTTTCCCACAGAAACCTGAAAGCAAATATCTCTGCAGAAATGTTTTGTAACTTTGTTTATTCTCACGAGACTGCTGGATAAATCCTTCCTCGATGCTAAAAATACAGAAGCTATGAGAGCAAACTAACACAGGAGCTTACATACAGAAGCATTCGTTATTTGAAAACTGCTGTTTGGAGAAAATAATAGTTGCAAAAATACAGAAGCTATTCTCTGATCAAGTTCACCCAGAAGAGAGCAGCAGCAGCAGCATCACTGCTCAAGAAGCAACTGGAACCCAACAATCCCACCAGTGGTGGAACAGGGGACCTCACTTCTAAAGGATCCATTGCCAGCAGCCTGGAAAATTCAGAAAAATCAGGACACGGTTAACTGAAAAGCGACAGTGAAAAAAGTTTTCAGGCCTAAAGATAACTAAAAAATAAACTGAAAAAGGGAGGAAGCAAAGCAGCACATACTGCCATGGGATCAACAAACAGAAGTGTCGCACCGCTGTGCCGAGTGCATGCTGATTCCCATAGATAAATGCAACGCTTGAGCTGGTTTGAGTGTTTGTGTACAAAACAGATTTCTCAGGGGAAACAAGGTTAGCAGAGAACAATTTACATTTATTTGCTCAGTTCCTGTGACAATTATGACAACACATCCTATTAATGCTCCTCTTGGTTGTTGTTGTTGTGAACAGAAATATTTCCACTGTAGGTATCCAGACAATCCTCCCAATATTGCGTTTGAACTTGCATGCGATATACAACATTACACCTTCACCCCCACGCCAAGACAATTTCACTTTCACACGAGGAGCCCCCACCCTCCACCCCGATGCCGAGCACGTCTGAAGGAACCGGCACCAAGCTGAGATCTCTGCCCAACGCGCTGTCAGCCCGTCACATCGACACACGGACACAGCCGAGTTCACAGCAGACATTTGCTTTGCGTTTACAATGCCAGCACAAGCTTAACAGTTTTCAAACAATTATTATATCTAGCCTTTGTTCTCACTCATTTCCAGACAACGCTCTCTTCTTCTTGACACGTTCCCCATCCACATAAATACGCCGAATTTCTCACTCGCGAGGTCTGTTCCTCATTAGCAGAACGGGAACTCTGTTTATTTCTTCTCTTTCTTCTCTTCCTTGGATGGGTTTTTAGCTACCTTTTTTGTTTCTTTGTCTTTTCCCACCTGAACAGCACCATCCTTTTCATTTGCTGGTTTTTTGGTAGTCTCCTTGGACTTCACATTTTTGTCTACGCCTTTTTCCTTTTCCTTTCCTCGGTCTCTTTTAGCCTTGTCAGGATCTTTCTTTACTTTATTCACCTCAACAGCTTTCTTGTCCTTCCGATCCGTAGCATCTTTTCCTTTCCTGGCTTTCTTTTTCTCTTCCTCATCCTTGATTTCCTCCTTCTTGGGTTCCTGCTTCTCCCTTAATTTCTTGAGTGGTTCTTTAACAGCTTCTTTTACTTTTCAGTTTTTCAGTTAAAAGAGAGGAAATGTTCAATAAGAGAACTATTCTTAGATCAGAAAACACGAACAACTATCTAAAAGCTTGGATCTAATTCTTACTTAATGTTTGTTAGGTGCCAATTTAAACCAAAGCTAAAGCTTAGAGCAATTTAAACCATTAGTGTTGGCGTTCAGCAGCCTCGCAGCATGCAGCCAGCCGCACCCTCCGCTCACCGCCCTGCGCCCGTGACCACCGCGCCTGGGACCTTACTGCCTGCTAACCTCTGCGGGGTTCCAGAGATCTGTGAGCAGGGAACCACAGGGCATCGGGAACCTTCGACAATGGCATGGCAACTGTAGGATCCAGAAACCTCAACAGTGTCACTAAAAGAAATCTTTTTTCACAATTTCCTCAACTTTCCAAACCTACACCTGGAAGTGTCATACCAACACAGATGTAAGCTACAACATTCTACTGACGTTGTCACCTCAGATTAAGCCATGACGTAAGAATTCATTTGAAGTATATATTTCACAAAAGGAAGAAATAAGGCCACAATAAAAACCAGCAATATCCTGGTGAATTAAATCAGCTCCAAGAAAGTCAACTTGGCTTGACTATATCCAGCAAAATCAAAAGAATGGCTGTAATTAATCTGAATTCTTAAATCTTTGCGTTATGTAGTGCAATTAGTAATACTTTTTTTATTTATTTTGCTTTTGGTGTTGTAACTTTTATGCTTATTTTCTCTACTTCTATTCACAGTTGGCTGTGGCAGTGACACGGTATCTAGACAACATGTCAGAACAGAACTCTTGACTTTGCAGTGTTCAAGATCTACTTTCACCTTGCCCACAGTTTAGAAACAAGTTGTCAGGATTTTTAACTCAAGAGAATTTAGAAACTTTTACATTAAATCTCTGTATGCAATATTTGTATTTAATACTCCCACATTATTAAAAAGCAATAAAAAATTTATATACAAAATGCAACAGCTATTTTTATTTAGACTTTAGAGAGAAACTGCAGGCGGTTGAGGCACAGAGCAGGCAAGGGACAACACCTGTCTGGTACCACCTGCCTCGCACGGCTGTGTGACAGTTCTGTGGAGCTCAGACTGCCATCGCACAGCTCCATCTGAACGAGGTCACACTGCGTTTCCTTCCACTTGAAATAGATCATGCCATTTCTTCATTTTCATATCAAACATAGAAAAACAATCCAAAACTCGGGAAGGAAGGGTTAAATTATATTTATTACATTTTTGCAACCAAGTCATACCAAGCACAAGGTGGAACAAGCGCTAAGAAACTAAACTGGGATGCAAGATGCTGGGAAAATCACATTCACACCAACATGGGAGCGTCCCTCAGCAAATGCCCTTTCTCCTAAGGAGACGGTATCACAAACAGTGTGAGCTTTTCACACACTGATGGGAAACACACTGAAGTCTACGTGTCCTTAATGCAAGAAGGAGACCGAGTTCTTTACACAGCACTGCGCTGGGTGGGGACAACTGGGCACATCTGAAAAGTGGGGCACCCGAAGCACATCTGGCAGTTGGTGCTTTGCTGAGGAGCTTTCCTTAGTCTCTCCGCTGCACTGAACACATCAAACCATTGTGTCTGTTCATAGCAACGTCATGATAAATAAATACCGGGCAGGAGCTGGCTGCAAGCTACCCTACTGTAAGCTGTTGAAAGATTTTAAGTATCAGCACTGCAATCAATCCTGCAAAAAATATTAAAGGGGAAGTTACTTTAACTAGACTTCCCCTCCCAGAAAGAAATGGATGAAACTATTTAAGCACAGACCTAAATATAAATTAAGGCCGTCAGTCCAACTGCAATAGCTCATGAATTAACCAAACACAGCCAAAGGAGGATTTCACACACAGCAAAATGTGCAAATATATCAGACCTTGCTTTAAACATGCAGAATATGAAGTTAACATAAATTACTTCTAATCCAAACAAGCCAACTGTTGTAAAAAAATCTGCACAAACAGAATATAATCTCTAGTTAGGCAAGCGCTCACATTGACATTAAATTACAATCGGTATTAAAGAAATCTTACTGAAAACTGGGGAGGAGAACAGTTTGCTGCACCATCAGACAACACTTAGCCGACACAGCCAGTGTTAGTGAACAGGATTACAACCTGCGATCCGTATTCACAACGCGCATGCACTTCAGACATCGTTATCTGCATAGAGTTCCACAAGAAAAAGAACGTTAAAAATACCTTTGGCTTTAGTTTTTTTCTTGGCTACCCCTCCTGGCTCCTCACCTGATGTGTTGCAAAACGGAAATAGGTTATGAACACATCTTTGATGTTCGACAAACATGACATAAAACTTTCCAACCTGCCGTGCCACGTAAAGAGTTCTCTGTCCACAGCACACCGCGGTGCTACGGGGAGACAGCAGATACCGACTCACCAAGAACAGAGCACCTCCAGCAGCCAGACCAGCCCTGGTACTGAGACAGAGGACCCATGAACCCGGGAGAAGCAGCACATTACCGGAGGCACGCTGCCTGGGATGCTTCCTAACACCCCTGAGCTGGCTGGGTTCTCTCCAGACAGCACGGTGTCACAGCACTGGGACCAACATCCCGGGGATCTCTGGCAGGTACTGTGACAGTTCTCGCACAAACCCACCAACTTACATTTGTACACAGGTTTATAATATTTAACAAACACCGTAACTCGAAAGACCTTCAGGCATCTACACACTGTAGATTATATAAATTGAACATTTTCTTATAATAAATTACAATCTGTGTTTATTTGTTTTAGCAAAGGTATTCCAGTTGCCATTTCATTTCAGGTAAAACACTTACTGCTTCACTTAACACTATTTAAGACTGCTAAAACCTTTCTTTAAAAAAAAAATAAAAAAATCTTACTCTCCCAAGTCAGGTGCTGCCCTCTCTCCCTGCCGTAGCTAACAGAACTGATGGAATTCAGCATCTTGATTGTTTTTATTCCTAGTTCCACAAGAGGCATGAAGGCAAAAGCCTTCCCCCAAATGAAAAGAACAATTAGCCTCCTCTTCCTAACACCATCAAACGAGATTGGATTCTCTCCACCATGCTGCTGTGGATTGAGACCTAGATCCTATAAACACAAATACTTAAGCCACAAAAATCATGTGCATTACTACCTAAAAAACAACTACAAAGTTAAGAAAAGTCACAGTAAATGTATTTTTTCGACTTACACACAATGTGATTAAACTAGAAGAGATATTGCCACGTCTCAGTGTCAGGGTCCCCATTCAGACACACAAAACACCTACACTGGACACCTGAACCTTCAGCTTACGTCTCCGGAGAACAATTAATAACTGCCCCAACTGCATCAACATACCTCAACACTTGTTCTTAAAAAACAAAACAAACAAACCTCCCATCCTCTACAATTAAAAAAAATCATAAATATAAAGAATGTAGTCATTAAAGTAACTGTGGTCAACCTGCATCTAATTTCTATCTCAACATGCTTTCAAAGTCCCACACCTTGACATCATGGCCAACACTTCCAACTTGACTAAAATCATTATTCAATCTTATCACTTCTCAGCGGTGGGTGGAAAAATAAGTAAACAATTTTCTCATATGAAAGGAAGAATGGACTCTAATTTTATTATACTATAGCATCGATGACAATATAAGTAACAAAAGGGAATCACAAAGTAGCACAAAGCCATATTTAAATTTCCATCTCCTCCCCTCTTTTCATGGTACAATTAAATGTTATTGGATATTTTAAGATACAATTTTAAAAACATGTCTTGAGACAGAAAATTGTTTACAAAGACCTGTATACACCAAAATTATCCTACAGATACTTGAAATTGTTTTTGAAGAGAATACGCACTAGGTTGAAAGATCACAAAATACCTTGTTCACTGATCATTGATATTTCACTCGTTAAATATTCAGGCAAGCAGTAATTTGTTCCAACCTTCTTTTGTACAATTAATGGTGTTAAGATTCTCAGCGAATTACCAATGCATGACATAATTCTGTAGATCATGTTTAGTTTGACATAATATGAACAGACCCATTTGCAGGAAAAGCATGTAGAACAACATATTTCAAAATCTTTATAATTATGTAAGAATTACAAGACAGACATCCTGCTGCCTCTTGATTTCTACCTGGGCTGGGTCCCTGCGATGGATACAGCACAGGGAAGTCTCTTTTGTGAGCCCCAAAGAGGCTGAAGCAAGACAAGGGTGCAAAACACATAATTTTTCCAAGACAGGAATGTCCTGGGACATGGGATAAAATCTGGCATCTCAGCAAACTCATTGGCAAAGACTTCAGCTCTTCCAGCCTGGGGGCACACAAACCAATGTCCAGAATCTTACGGATCACGTCACTAAACTTGCGCACCCTTATTCCAAGCCCCAATTCAAGTGCCTTCACACTTTTTCTGAGCTAGTTTTTAAATTCCTTCTTTTTTCCACTCACTCCCATGTTGAAGGTGTCCAGCGCTGGCAGTACAAGAAGTAACACAGAGCTGAGAGCCACCGGCGCGGTTACAGTGGAATGGCAGAGATGGCTGCTATGGGAGCCAGTGAATTAAAAAGCAGACCTCAGGGTTAACATAGCTGCATAGGCTTCCAACATTTTCCAAAGAGCTGCTTTAAACAATCATACTAAAAAATAAATATTCATGTCAAAGTAGTCATTTTTACATAACGCTTACTGGTAGACAACAGTCTCCTAACTGGTTCTTTGAAACTCAGAATATTACAAAGCATTCTAATTCTGCAACAAAATCCAGCCATTTCCTCTGTTTTTCCTCATAAAAACCTCCAAGAACAACCTCCACAAAAAGAACCCTCAAGGGAAAGCACAGCTTCAGCATTTCAGCATCAAAATAAAAATAAACGAATACTCTCTTTATTCAGAAAGATAACCATTGCAAACCAAAATTAATAAATAGCAAAGCACAGCCTTTGTGAGCAGTTTCACAGGTGTTGACAGATAATATTCTCGTATTTAACAATTTATTGAGAAAACTGAAGTTTATTCCTGCATATGCACATTTTATATTATCCATTTATTAATACTGAAAACTGTAATATCCT
Source organism: Syrrhaptes paradoxus (assembly GCA_013400615.1). NCBI lineage: Eukaryota > Metazoa > Chordata > Aves > Pterocliformes > Pteroclidae > Syrrhaptes > Syrrhaptes paradoxus. The sequence goes on along the minus strand of VZTO01013203.1, from coordinate 48,131 downwards.
TGCTATACAAAAGGCTTTTCACATGAAAAAAAAGACCCACAACATCCACCTGCACAATCCCTTTTAACCTGGTGCATCACGCAAGAGATGTAAGCCAGTTAAGGTGGCTTATCCACCGAGGGGTGAGAAAAGGACGAGGCTGCTCCACACGTACCATGGGAAGCAGAGGGTCAAGGCTAGCGCTGGGCAGCTGACAGACAGAGCTGCTGCCCTTCTGCAGCGTGTGCACAGCCTGGAGAACAGAAAGGATCAGACGTTAAAGGGCTTGTGTTCAGCCTCTTAACTCATGAGGTCCCATCAAAAACCTCCTTCACTGCCCAGAATATCTGCAAAAGATGTTAAAGCTGCAGAAAGGAAACACAGATCTGTACCCCAAAACCACTGTTACCCTCTTCCACCTCCTTCTACAGCAGAACTGCAAGTCAGAAAAAGCTACGATGTCTGTAAATGCACCTCCACGTCATCACTACCACTACTCTGCATTTATGACACGCCACACTGAATATACCGGGTGTCTGTGAAACTAAACAGCTTCTGACAGCAGGCTGCACCCACTTACCTTACACTGGACTCATCACCTGTGTGCAGATTACTGGGCATGCCAAAGCAGAGAGCTTTTTAAATTCATACAACCAGCATAAAAAAATAAAATACTGTCAACACATTCTCAGTAAGTTGCCTTAATACCTCTTGCTTGTTTAATTGCCTAATTTTAGAAGAAAAGTTCAAATTGGAGACACAGGGCAGAAAGCATTGCTGCATGCACCAGCCTTCCCCAGCTCCCAAACACTAATCAATTCAGGGGTACAATGCAGGTGGTCTTCCCCCCATTTGAAACAATTTCTAGAGTGAAAGACTGAGCACGTTCTCAAAAAAGCTCACTTTTGAGGAAAAAAAACTTGTTGCAATATGAATGTCAACAGGTATCCAAACAATTTCCCATTTATTCTACCCAATTCTACATGACTCTATAGATTAGGAGCATTGTTATTTTTCCCCAGATAAAACACTGTCAAATGATATAATTGCCGAGGGTGGTCACAGAAATCTGGGGTTCAAACCTTCCAAAAATTCTCACCCATTTCAGATATATGGGCACTAAGTTTCCTCCAACAATTTCTTTACACGAGTATCACAGCAAAGCAAGCTGGACCTGGTGCCACAAGGGTTAATGCAGTATTCTGTCTGAAGGCTGTAACGTTCTGCTGAAGACTGGCAGTCAAAATCTCAAACATTTACTCACAAAAATGGCAAAGCAAAACATCCCGTATATCTGTAAAAAATCTGGCCAAACAGGAAGACTACAACTCCAGTCACAAACCTGTACTTCTGGAGCTCTACAGAGTTTGATGTAAATGACCTGTAAGGAACACGAGCGCAGCTAACGAAAGCTCTGTGCCCAGTTAAACATAAAATCGTTATTTTTTTATTCTTTACTAGCTACAAAACCGAGCAACTTCCTATCACTTAAACAATATTTTCCTCATTAAAAACATTGTTTGCTACTAATTTGCTCCTATTTGATATTCTCAGACCAAACACTGCAGGTAGAAAGCAGCAGCTTTGCCTTCTAAAATAATTCCCTAGAACAACACCAGAAGGCAAAGCTGCTCCAGCTTTCCACCTGCAGTATCAAATCCCTTTAAGGGTTTTCTGGATGTCTTCTGAAGCACTAACACACCGGCTGTATTTCGTGTGACTGACAGTCACCACAAACCAGTTCATCAAAGCCAAACTCTTCTACCCCAAGCTGTAGCGGAGCTTTGACAGCTCTGCTCACCACCAGCCAGAGTTTAATTAACAGGAACAGCAGCAGGCAGGACAACACACATCACCAAGGAACCTCCCTGACACCAAACCCGGAGTGTCTCAGCCCGCGTTTCATCTCCCTGGCCCAAGTTAAACTCATTTACTGTTTATTGATGTGACCACTGCCTGTTCTTTCTCATGTCTCAAGCGATCCGTTTATCTCTGTTTCACTTGAACCTCCAGCAGGTCACCCGTGTGCACTTTAACTATTTGCTATAAACGTCACAACACAAAGTTTTCACAGCAGACGTCTTCCTCCTCTGTGTGCCTATCCAGTTCCGTTACCGAAGCATCTACAGCAGAATCCAGTGCTCCACGACAATTTGTCTGCTTCATACTTAGAGATACGATTATCTCACAGTTGTGATGAAACTCTTATTTCCAATACAAATCTGCTTCTAAAACTAAAATAGAAAAGAAAAAAAGCCAAACAAAGCAAACCAGCTGGCTTATCTCCTGTCTCGGAAACTTCACAGGTTTCTTCCACTTGCTAAGAAACCTCTCAGTAATATTCCACAGATCTACTAGTGTTTATTTTCATAACATACAGGGTTTTTCACATATATTAACTTTCTTACATCCTCATCCTCAAATATTTGGAAGAAATGACTGATGTTTTGGTGGCTCCATCTAATTTGTAAATCCTGAACAGCACTATTGACACTTCACAATTTTTGTTTTAAACACTTCACTTGCTTAACACTAACACTGTTTTACTACTTTTTAAAGACTGAGTAGAAGCCTGAGTTGGATGATTTAATTAAAGTTTTTTCAAAGCAGGCAAGTTAAATTACCTTACAATTGCCATGCCAAGGCAAGTAAAAATCCATCCAGTATAAAAACAACTCGAAATTCCAGCCTGCACCCACTAGGGTTCAAACTGAGTATAAACTTTATATGGGAAACAGACACCAACTTGGGCACAGCAGGCATCAGAATAAACAATTTCATAGAATTTGAATAATGATCTGATTGAGTACACTATTCACATATTGAAACGACAGCTCCGTTCCAGCTTTCAGCACCTGACACAAGCAGCAGGTCACAATTACAAACTCTCTTTCCCAGAACAATGTTAGCAGACAGAATTCACGTTCATGAAAAGCATTTTCGGAACAACTGTCATAAAACAGGAAAAGGATTAAAATTCACTCAACTCCATTATGTTCTTGAATTTAGCAAGGAACAGAAGACATTCCATTCTAATTTCCAATTAGTCTTTAATATAGTCAGTGTTACATCAGAAGTACATAGTCACAGCTGCCCACTTCCATACGAAGCCCACCTTGCAAAAACCTCAAAACAAGTTTGGAATGGCCCCTGTGGTGTGAAAGGACTGAAAACTCAGTTTGAGAAGAGACAAGTCAGCGGAACAAACCAGAGGGTGACACAGCCGTTAGCCAACTTAGAGAGGAACGTTTTGGTAACACTTTCAAGCACTTTTCGTTTAAATGCTTTTATTTGAACAGGTAAAAAGACTATCTGAGAAATCAGTGAGTCACAAAATAAAGTATTTATTAAAATTGTATTTCACAAGAGAATTATCATTGTCACGTCTCTGTTGAGGATTAACACAGCAGGATGTATTTACACAACGCAGCCATGCCAGGATACTTCACAAGAGCTGTCACAAAACGCTCCAGCCAACGTTCGCCAGGAGGACAAATGCTATCGTGCGAGCGGCAGAGGTTATTACACGGAGCTTGGTAAGCTTTGTGCACAAAATGCACAAACGGAAGCACACACAGAAACCAGCTACACAACCGCAGATACACGTTTCAATCTACATATGTACACACCCTGCCCCAGAAACGGGAAAAGTCACCCAGAGGCTTTCCCCCGGTGCCGCGGCACTGCCCGGCTGCCTCGGCAGAGTCCAGTCGGGAGCTTCCCCTCAGTGCCACCAATTCCTCCTACGTTAGATGATGCCATGGAAAGCCAACCAAATTAGTCTCTCGGTCACTGGTTCTGTAAATCCAAAATGACACAAGTCTTTTTTCCCTGCACCCCTTCGTTCTGTGACGTACCATCAACATCATCTGCAGCTTCGCTCTCCTCTTCTTCTAGGGTTTCAAAGGGAGTCAATACATCATAGAGAAACGAGAGGAAGCCATAAAACCAATCAGAGCTTTCCTCTGCTAAAATATTAAGGACTTCCTCAAGGGAATCAATATTTTCATTACTGCCATCTTTGGTCAGGCCTACACAAGAACAGAGGAAAGAGAGAGAGGGAAGGAAAAAAAGAGACAGCAGTTAGGCGGAAAGAAGAAACGTAAAAGGAGGACCTGTGAAAGACATCTCACGTCACAGAGAGCAGTCTTTACAGGATTGCTAGTTAGGAAGTAGAAAGATGTTAAGAAAGTCGAATCTTTCCAAGTACAGACTATAATTTGGGCAATAAGCATGCACAATATTATGCCAAAACCTCAAAAAAATATAAAAAGGTGTCAGCTTTGCTTTCCCCTCTTCCTAGTCCTAACACCAAACCCATTCATATTCAGTTGTCTTGCTGCAGCATTTACCTTTAGACCGATTTTTAAACAGCAACCCTCCACTACTCAAAATCATCCAATTTGCCTTTTTTTTTTTTTTTTTTAAACCATCAGGTTCAAATTAAGAGCTTGCAACTGACAGCCCAGATAACATCTAAAAGCAAACGGTATTTAAACAAACTCGTGTTAAGGATAACATTTATCCTACCATACAGAATTTCGATCTCGCTTAGAAGTGAGGACTGGTTTGCAGTTTGTTTGCTTCTTTGGGTTTTTTTTAACATGTTTCTAAATAATTTCTTTCTATGAGATATGTTCTACGTGATATACTTGATCCTCAGGAATTAATCCCAAACCCGAGGATGTATAGAATACTAGATAAAAACAGCAGCCCATATAAGGGGTGCATGTGTTGTACCACAGAGAATCCAAAGCAGCTAAGGACAGCTGAAGTAGAGATGGCCAGAGCAGTGGAGAACGAGCTCGTCGCTTCTAAACTCCCCGATACCCAGAGCTGCTCTCTTGGGCTACGAGACCCCCTGCTCTAACGAGTATTCGTAAAACACAAATAAGGTATGAGTAATGCTCTTTTTTTTTTCCTTCTGTTTTGTTTGTTTGTTTTTAAATTAAAATCCACTGTTTGACATTTATTAATAAACAAAATTTTGACTTTTCCTTTCTGGGAAAAGTACAACAAAGCGACCAAGCAATGAGAAATGTTAATTATTGGTAAGCTTTAAAGCAACAGAAGGAGGAATTTCCCCCACTTCTAACCAGAACAAACCTTAATTTGTGTTGGAGAAGCAGAAAAGAGGGCTCAGGGTGCAGACAGATTGCTGAGACATAAAATTAAGTGAACGTGTTGCACATGCAGACTACAAAGCAATATCAGGTGCAGGTTAACAGAACATTCCTCATAGAGGAGCTCATGGCACAGACATTTAACACATTTCAACACGTTTTTCTTACAGCACATAGTGAAAGTATCAATGATAATTCTGAGGAAACTTCCAAGTCCATGATGTTCCACATCCTTGTACCTGGATGTCCAGAACCTCTACTTGAGTGACCAGCCATTCTCTTTAATTTCTCATTGGATAGCCCAAAGGTTTAAAAATGACAGATTGAATCCAGGAGGCAATCAAGGAATTACAAATATCCCTCTCCAACTTCTTCCATGGCTTAGTTCTATAAAAATTAAATTTTATAGACTTAACTTTATGCATGGTAGTCAGTTATAATTCTAATTTGTTTTCAAGATTTGGACCAAACAAGATGTAAAGACATAAACCAAAGTAAAAAAAAAAAAAAAAGTGATAAACACAGAATTACAACTATTTGTATCATTCTATTCTGTTGGAATCTGGCACTAAAAAAACCCAACAAACAACCCAACACACCACTCATAGAAGACCCCAGGCTTTAGACAGCATTTCCGCAAGCACGTGAAGAACCGTGCAGATGCCTCTGGTTTTGCACCAGGTCAAGAATAAGGCTCTTGGGCAATTATCGTTATAAAATGCAACAAGGAGTACAGCAGCATATTTTCTTTGAAAAGATTAGGGCACCAAAGGGAACCACAGAAACTGAAAGAATATACCTTATAGTCTTTACCATAAAAAACAACAAACCTCAAACCCTTTCTCTACAAAACCTATCCAAGATTAATATAATGACCTTTGAATCTAAGGGGGGGGAAAAAAACAAAACCACTTCAGCCTGAGTTACAGAAAGTAACACATTATTACATGTATTTATCTTTTTTGTTCTTACAATGAGTTAAAATTAAAAAAATAAAAAATAATTAATACTTGAACTATTTTTCATCTTCCTTCATCCCCATAAGTGAGAAGAACTGCTTTTCAAAGTAAAACTCCCGAACTGATAAGCACGGTAAGAAGCGCCTGCAAATGGGGACAAATGGTTGGGGTTTTTCCCCTTTTCTGCACAGCCAGCCTATTCTGAACTAAATGCACAAGAACAATACATGGACTTCACGCAGCTGCAGTTCCAAAATTGTTCTAACTACTGCAGCCTCGAAGTGGAATTTCTCAGGATGTTGTTGCTTGTTAACAAGAACTGAAGCACAAAGAATGGCCTGGCTCCGAGGACCCCGTTACAACAGGCACTGGTACATGCTTTATTTCCTAACGCTACCAAAGCCACCATTTCTCTCTGCTGAGCTCAGGCTGAGTACAGAGGTACAACACTCCTTCTGGGAAGAAGAACTTCCTTCCAAGAAGAACCAAAGTGAGGTGGGCACACAGTGGGAGCAGAATGACTGATAGCTCCTTCAAAGGAGCAGATGAAGAAGCCTGTCTCCCCATTACCACAGAACCTCACAAATACCTGTGGAAAAGAAAGAATCTGCAAGAGAACCACCGACTAGCTTTGACCAGTTTGCATTTCCACCCTGGATAGTTTAGCTATAAATTGATATAAAACTAACCCAACAAATACTTGGGCTTGGTTGGCTGGCTGGGTTTAGGTGGGTTTTTCCCCCCGTCTTGCACACCACTGTCAACATTACACAAATACCCCAAGAGAACTTAATCACCAAACCTCCTTGAATTTCAACAAATGAGAAGAACGGACCCTATCATAGTTATACATAAAAGAAGCAAAATAATAAATTTTAATTCTTCTATGTAGGTGTGCCTAGGTCATACAGAAAACTACTAAACCAGCTACTAACCCGTTCTTTCAAATATACAACAAACTCCTGCTGGTAGAAGCATTTCTCAAAATTAAATTAACTTTAACATGTATTTATCATTAATATGCAAAGTAAATATTTTAATTTATAGGGCAAACTAAGTATTACAGAAGTGGACAACATCAAACCACTGTACATGCCACAATTTCAATATACAGTAGTTTAGGAATAGCTAGAGAACAGAAAAGAAGCATGACTTCCTAGCATAACCACCAAGTAGTATCTCCTTTGTAAGTCAATATTAAACTATCAGAGAAACCACTTGCTGTTACAATAGCCTGATCCAGAGAAAAACCCCAGAAAGTAACAAGTCTCCTAACACAGCATATACACTAACAAAATCCTCACAAATAAAAGATAAATTAGAAAGTTACCCTAAGGCAGTTGAATATACACTTACAACATGTTTTTCTGCACTACAAAGGCTTAATTCTGGAGGACAAATTCCTCAAGAGGGAATCTAGTCTTCCAGTTTCTGCATCAATGAAATAATTTTAGTCTGCATAGTCCATGTCAAAGTAACTGTAGGTTAGAAATTACCTTTGCTAGACTTGGGGAAAAGGCACAGCCAAGGTTCTAAATGATGTGTGGGTCTCATAATTAATGTATCTTTGTCTGGTAAGTCCAAAACGATAAAATGTTCATTTGGTCAGCAACCCATGAAGAATTGCTGAGAGCTGCCAAAAGAAGTAAGAAACTAGGTGACAGGTAATACCAGCAGGGGAAGATCGCAGCCACCGACTCATGGACAACCCACCGCAGTTCTACCACGGACCGAGGGGAGAGCCAAGCACACACAGTGATTTAAGGACTAGGCAAGGAGATTGCACCCAATCGTTATTAAGATAATAACGCATATGTATCAGAAAGTGGACTGTGTTAATGTTTTGTGTGTAAATAACCATTAAGCAGAAACCTGGTGTGCTGTCCTGGGACACCCATCTCCGTGCAGATACACAACAGAAGGAAACATCTCCACTCGGGCTCTCTGCACACCGGGTGACCAGTTTCTGGGACAACATAGTGGTGTTCATTTTTTAGTTCGTACTAAAATATTAAATATAGACAAGCACAATAATTCACTGGGAACTTCAGTTAACAACATTATATGCTAGTCATTAGAAAAAACATCTTTTATATTCATGATTTTTATCAATGTTGTGGAACTTTTCAAAATTTACCGTTTCCTTTGTACTGCAGAAAATATTCCTAAACCTAAATGAGATGAAAGCGTATTTCTAAGTACTCAAAAATAATAACTTTCGATCTGTGACCTTTTAATGTCACATTTGAAGTATAAGGTTTAAATGTGAGATAAGACAAGCCTATAATAGAAACACTGTCATACCCTGGCAGAATTCCCAGCTATATCACGCTGCATGAAACAGAGGTGGAACAACGCAGCGGCGTGTTTCTGGCTACCACTCTGGCAATGTGAATCTATACACCACAGAGCAGAGAAAGGTTATGATTATAACCATACAAAGTGTTCTCTTATTCCCCATTTATAACTACCGCCCAGTTTGTAGCTCTGAAGCACATCAGAGCACTGGAACGCCTCACACCACTGCAAACCAGTTCAGCGATTTTGATTGCATTGGTTTCCTTCAACCATTAAGAGATTAAACAAATGAAGTCCCCCAAAAGACTTGCTTATTTCTACAAACATAAATGGGGAAAAATAAACTGATGATAAACTGATTTTTCTGCAGTATGAGTTCTAAATAGCAATTGATAACTTTGGCTAATTTGAGATATTCCACTTTGCCCTCTGCTCAAGCCATTATTTACTATGCTGGGCTTTCTGTTGTCAAAGAAAAAAAATACATGTCATGCAGGATTTGTGAAGGGCAAGGAAAACAAACAGACTTGTGAAGAACTGTGAATATAGGAAAGACAGTAGAAAAATACGCTAAACAGACAGTCATCTGAAGTGAAAAGGCCTGCTGGAAATAATTCTGAAACAGACCTTGCTTAACACGTTAACAAACAACGTTTGAACTCCTGAGTCATCTTAAGCCTTACATCTGCTGTATTTTTTAACAATCACAATCATCTTTCAGCAGCCGGTACAGCAGCATCCACCACCTAACTTCAAAATCATCCTGTAAGTAAATGCTTCCCACTTACATATTAGAAGAAAAACCACAACTTGCTACAAAAAGCTGCAAATACAGTCCTACAATTTTCACTAAGAAAAAACCTGCCACAATTAAATCAATTTCAGTTCTCCAATTAGGAAAAAACATAGATATTGTTTGGACATTAAACAAAAGATGAACATGACAACAGAATTATATAGATTACTCCAGCTGTGTTTGTACTTGCCTAGCAATACTTTAGCATCTTCCACATCAAAATCTCCATCTCCGTCAGCATCATATATCCCAAGCTTGCCTAGAAATGCAGAGAGGAGGAAGAGAAAATTAGGGATTCAGCAGTTTGTTTCCAGCACAGTGCTTTCAGTTGCGATGTCTGACTGCCCATGCTAGGCTGTTACGATACCTTTTTAATGATTTAGCTGTACTCTTCTTAAACATATCGTAAATTTGCTGGAAAAATATTACAAATATTTTAAGTTCCTTTATCCATTTCCTAGACTTCAGACTGAACACAAATTGGTCTTTCTTCCATACATTTATTTTGATGCTTGCGGATTTAAAATAAATCTGTAATTAAGTGAGGAGCTTTATGTGAACATGCTTTGCTCAGAGTAAAATTTAAGTTCACAAGGAATTGTCAAAATGTTTGAGGGTAAAGAAATAATAAATCAATAATTTATCAAATAATCATAATTTGTTTTTTAATTATATGTTTTTTACCATTCTACATTCTCAAAAAAAAAAAGATAGGTATAAAATTTTTAGTGTCAAGTTAATAGAAGGTGAGCAACCTACTCCCTGGACAAAGGAAAAGCATTCGTAATTTTATCAACAACTGTATAACATTCACTACAGACAAAAAAGTTGCCCATCCTTTTATAGGTGACTAATATATCAGACTTGTCACTTTTATTTTTGAAACTGCAGCTCTACTAGCCTTAAGTATAAGTAAAAGCAGAACCCAATTTCTGTTAAAAAATAATTTGTAGCATAGAGTCATGGTATCCAGGATTAGAAGTCTCCTGGGATCATCAAGTTAGCAGTTATCTAATTAGTTTTGATAAAATTCAGACATAACTCTTAATAGGATTGAAACTCTGCATATCGGTTGCAGAACTGTAAGTCCTTAGCTTGCCAGTGTATTATTACACTTGACTTCTCCAAATAGAGGCAGAACTTGATTGCCATTAAAATAAATGAAATACATGATTAATGTAAGACTTAAAAAAATTAGAAAACAGTTCTGTAGAAGAAAAAGTTCAGACCTGGGTCTAGAGTAGACAAAAATAAGGCCATCACACTGAAGCAAACAATTCGATCTTATCAGTTTATGGTTAAGCACAACAGACTGGTGGAATAAATGTAATTTTCTACAAATAAGAAGAATTGCATCATCTTCAAAACCATGAATAATGAAACAGATGAGAAATGATTGAGTTTCATGTAATTGTAGAAGAATAGTAATTCTCTAAAAAATTAAAAAAAAATGAAAAAGTAAACCAAAATTTTTAGCCAAGGGGCTATAAAGTAATTTTTCTTCTCTAATATCCTACCTTGTAGGACCTCTGACAAGTTATAACGGAAATCCTTTGCTTTGGCTGCATGCATAGTAAAAAATATAGAAACCATTATTTGCATCACTAGACCCAATTAAGTTTCAAACCAGAAGCTTCTCTGAAAAGCAGTCCAGATCAAAAAAACATATATCAACAGATTGTAAAGCTGTAAAGCTCGCAGAAGTGCATGTTGGAGCCCACAGGTTCAGGGACAATAAACAGCTCTACCTATGGACACACGTCTTGACATCTGAGACATTAATTTTCACCCTTAGATCCTACATTAACAGTGCTATCTTAGCACTGTCAGACTGAGGTACAGTTATCATCGTTATAAGCTTGAAACTAAGGTCATTCAACAGCGCATTTGCGAGAGGGTGACTGATCAGCAGCCCTGACCCCACGGGCAATGCAGCGGTAACGTTAGCTGCCTGCTTTCAACCCCTGCAGCAAGTTTCCGAGAGCTTAAACTGAAAGCACGCCTATGTACCTGGCCTTTCACGTGAATTACAGCGTGCACGTTACAAAGAGATCCAGATCTACCCTTGGAGAGTTCTGGAATTCTTTAATAAACGTAGGATGTCAATAACCTTCCTCAGTCTCGGGAGAATCCCACTACAGCATCACAAAGGAGTTCAGCAGCAAAACGTGCTTTCTGAACGAGATTGCCTATTCTTATGGTGTAGGTCATTTGCAAACATCACAGTCGTCAGTTCAGCTCTCTAGAAATTTAAAATGGCCTTCATTCAATGTATGTCATAATAATTATTAGAATCATATTAAGATATAAAATTCTTACCTAGAACTTCTTCATAATCTACAAGTTCAAACCAGACAACTGCTACTGACGTCCAAACTCCCAGCAAAGCAATTACCATAAACCAGGTGAAGAACGAGCTTCCGGAGAGGCCTTCTTTCTTTCCATTCCTGCCTCCGCCATGCTTACTCTCTGTCAAAATAACAAAAACAAGCAGGAAAAATGGATTTATACAAGAGTTAGAAAACCACGATTGAGGATATAATTATAAATCTTATTTCTTATGACTATACACAAGACAAGACATTGGAGTAACACTTTTTTGGGACTCTTTGGTCGGTTGGTTTTGGTTTAGTTTAGTTTTGAAACTTCACCACTGTTACTTCCTTTTCCTATCACTGTGAATTACAGTGGAAAGCTAGATCATTATTAAGTAAAAGCCCTATAACCAAACAAATACCAAGAACCCACATGTAATTCATCTTAACAACTCAGTTGGAAATCCCCCCTTCCTCCCCTTGAGTGTGTATTTATACAGAGCTTAACATTTCTGAGATGCTTTGCATTTGTGCCAGCAGTTCTCAAAGTGCCACCAGATGGCAACACGACCAGCAGAAAGCCTTGGGAAGAAAAGCATTTTTCCTGAAGCAGTTTCAAAGCTAGTTGAATTAGCTCACGGAATCAACATGAAAATTCAAATAGCCTAAGAAGGCTCTAAAATCTAAAAGGGTAAGACTCCAAGGTCAGACGCTGTACTAAAGATATCTTCCCTGTTGCAGAGGTTCACCACATGCTGAACAAACACCCTTTGGGCTTCCAGTCCCAGGGAACACACACGCAAAAGGATGACACAGCGCCTGAACGCAAATCACAGCTCCACTGAGAGCCACACACACGGAAAGTGGGCACATATAAAAATGCAGTCGTTATAAACAAACCACCGCGCAAAGAAAGACCCCCACCTAGCACACGGATAGGGGCTTACAACGGTCAGCACCACCAGAGAAGTGCTCGGTCCATGGCTCTAGGACCATCCTAGAGAACGACAAACACATACAGTAAACAAATGTGCATCCAAAAAGATGCCTGGGGGCTTTCTCCAAGGCTCAAGTGCTCTGATCTTCTGTCTCCCGACACAACTGCCGCCAGGCTGGCCCGTGGCCACAGCTTTATGCCTACCAGCCTGCTCCAGTCTCTCTTCTGAGCACCAGCCTCTGCCTGCCCAGCACTGTGCTAGTTACAGAATTAATATACGTATTTTTAAATACTCCAGGAACCTTGTCATTAATATTGTGGTAATATCAGATAGGTAGTTAACATTATCAACTTCAAGTAATGTTTGATGTATCCATCAATACTAATCATAGATAAAGACAAAAAACAACAGCTAAATGTCAACATGATTTTTTTCAGAATAAGATGGAGTAGCTCTGAAAGATGACCAGTGAGATTGGTGACTGACTGAATTATTTCTGCAATAAATATTATATAAACGTACTTTCAGACCCTGCTTGATTGACACCAAGTTCACAGCTCTAATAAGCTAACTTTCTATTACATTCCTTGTGCTATATACACCAAATTCTGATCAATTAATAAAAAACAAACCTGACTTACACCAGCTCTTGCTCAGCTCAGCATTTTATTGAAAAAAATATTCTTTTATTCAGACTACTCCATACAAAAATACCAACTATTTAGTTTCTTTTTTGTATTAAACAAAAAGTTGCCTCGGTATAGGCTGTCCAATACAACTCAGAAAGAAATGAGACAATTCGGTGCTGGCTGCTGCACAGCACCCTGGCTACCCACGGGCAGGGTCCATGTACAGAACCCACCTCAACAGCTCTCTCGTGGGAAGGACACAGGCAGCCTGAAAACAGAGGCAAAGACAAGCAGCACGTGCCAGCACACTCAGAACTACGATCAACTGTACATGAAAATTATTTCACGTACTCTTGAGCTGGAAATGTTCATATTCAGAGAGAAACAACTATATTGTGTAACAGCAGAGCTTCACTACTCCTGTGTTCCAATGCAGTCAATGGAAACTTCCTATGTGTTTAAAATGAAACCTTACGACAAAAAACATTTTAAATTATTCCAGGTTACTTACTACTTTGCTCTAGAGCAAACTAGGTATTAGAAGAGGCAAAGAGGGAAGAGAACTTTACTGTATTTCAGGCTTACTCACCTAGCTTACTGTTTTCTACTGTTTAGGGCTTTACTTATTAGAAGAACAGAACAGAAAAAAGAAAAAAAGGAAAAGCCATTTAAGTACTGAAGCATAGCTATTCAGATTTTTTCGAGCCTAAAAGGCTCTCTCATGCAAACGCCTCAAAGCCAGATTCTGCTGTAAAAATATCATTCACAACAGCTACAAAGATACCTTTCTATGCTGTGGCTTCCTATCTTATAAGAAAATGTTTTCAGAACCCTTGAAAAATTCTTCAAGGAATTCAACCATGACAGCTTGATCAGGCAACACTTTAATATAAATGGAAGATATCACATAAAATTTACCTACAGTCTGCACAGCTAACCCACACATAGGGTCAGAACAGAACACTGCAAGGACTGACGCCAGCTCAGAGCTCGTTCCAGTTAATTCTCAATGCAAGCTCTTGCCCTGGACACGCTGCCAACCATGTCAGAAGTAGGTCACTTGCCATATCTGGTAAGCCTGTGCTTATACCACCAGATGTCTTTATGCAGACATCAGAAACTCTTAAAATGTTCCTCAATGGCAAACCTTAAAAGTCCTGCACCCCACCAACCCTGCACTAAGAGCAACGCCGAGACAAAAACGTATGAAAACCTTTTTCCTCTAGCTTATGTTAAAGAGACGTAGCAATTTCACACACTCCAAAAATAACTTTGAAGTCAGATATTAGAAGACAAACGTCTCTCATGTTAATATGTGCTCCACTCCAGCAACAACCGAGCTACAATTCACCACCTGCCACCAACTCACGAAATACCTCTACCCCAGAGAACATTTAACCAGAGAGAACAAAGGCAGCCTGCAACACAGAGCAGCGGACCGGCTGGCAAACACCAGCATGCCACAGTAAGCCAGTTATTTTCCTGATTACAAGGTCAGACACAACCCGTATTTACAACTACGCATTTTCCATTTCTCCAGGAAAAGGTTAGGATGATACCTGTGTCGTCAGCCATAACATTAGGGCTCGATTTCCACAGACAGAGTGTGTCGGTATCTCCAGAAATGAATGCTGCAGGCAGAATAAGAAATTATTTATCCTCACTGTAGTCTTCCAACAGGAGCAAACAAGTTTCCTAAAGCCAGCTCAGCTGGAGCACGAAACTGGACCCAAGAGAAACCTCTCCTCCAAGCCTATTTTTAGAGCAGTTATCCTCAGGAGCCAAACGCTTTTCAGAACTCATATGGCAATCCAGTTCTGACGACAATCAAATTCACTCGCTCCTCCTACCAGAGCATCCTGGGTAGCTGATCCTTTCTCCTCCCCTTAATCCTCCAGCATCAAACACAGCAGCGAATGAAACCGAGCAGGTTGTACAGCAGCATTTTTGCTGCAATGTGTGCCTCGGTGCCTGAGCTTTAAGGATATTGAACACATCAGCATAACCTGAAACACAAGGCTGGACACGAAGCTTGCCTCCTTGCATTTGCTGAGTTGGCCCCAGCCCAAGAAACTTTCTCCATGTTGGCACTGCTCTGCCGGGCTTCCCGAGTATCCTGTAGAGATTGCTCGTTTGAAACTTGCTAGCTACGTTAAGAATAACACACAGCCGACTTCCAAAATGTAGCTTTGAGCCTTCTGAAAGGGTTACTGGAAACCACCCATGCACTTTCTTTCCAAAGAACTTTCCGATCAGAACTGCTCGCGATACACCTCATCTGGGTTCCAGCAGACCCAAAGGAGGGTTACTGACCAAAGCAAAACCTCTTTCCCTAGAGTGCAACACACAACAGGCCACCAAGGCAAGCCAGGCAAAATTCCTCCTGCACATGTGTTGGAAGCAGCAGAGGTGTTGATCGGGTTTGTTGCCCTCTGTTTGCAGCAACGCCTAACACGGACTCATCCCACCCAGCTTCCTAAGACGTGTCGAAGGCATTTCACCCAAATACAGCAAACGGTGAACTGTACTGCCAGTGCTTGCTCCGCACTTTCAGCGGGGTTTGGAGAGTCCAGCTGCTGCCACCATACGAGCTGCTGCTGTGAACTTTCCTCTGCGGTTCTTGTTCTCGAAGCGTAACTGTCAGAGCCCAGGGAGGGAGACATGAATATGGAGATATTTGATAATAAGAGAAAAGCCTGAATCTGCACCTGCTGCTTTTCTAAGCATGCTAGAAAGACGTTCACTTTCCAAAGACAGTCAAATTTTGTCCAGGTCATGTTTTGGGTTCTTCTTTTTGGGTATTCAGATGAGCATTTTTTGGATAGTTCTTCAATTAGAATTTAGTGCAGGGAAAAAATACACACCGATGTGCACACAGCTCACATCACTAAAAATGACTGCTTACAACTTAGAAGAGTTTTATAACCAATACTGACTATCAACAGGAGTATATCTAAAGCAGTATTTAATGCATCCATCACATACTATCTAAACAGTTTGATTACTTTTTTTTTAAACCCTTCTTCCACAAATTTAAAGACAGTACAATAACAAGCTTAGAGAGTTAGCACTTCAGAACAAAAATACTTTGTTGTATCTATTTACCTAATCTAAACAGATCTGTACAGAGAAGTACAGAATGTGAAACATTCGGGTATGTTTCACAAATACTTCAGTCATTTTCAAGTGTCAGGTTTTACGTGTATACAAACACAAAAGAGAATTAATGTCCAAAACTGAATGTAGAACTTGCCTCTTGTAAACTTACTTGACCCAGAAATAGCTTTTGTACCCTCTCTGCTCTCTCCCTTCTTTCAAGCCGCCCCCCCAACAATTCTAACTTTGACATGTTAAGCACCAAGCCAAGAAATTCAAGGTTAAGACTGCAAGCTTATGAAGAAATTTTTGTTTGTTTCCTGCTGCAAGATCAACATACCTGTCACAGCTATAACACTGACAAGGAGACAAAATTAATTCAGATTTTAACAGTGGACATGACAAAGATCTTTCATAGCTGCTATTTTAACTAACCAGTTCTCTCCCATAGAATACTTTGAAATAATAAGATTTAAAATTATACAATCTACCTATCTTGTGTTTGAATGATTTAATATAGCCAACAGTCCTACATAATTACCAGGTTAATTAAATACATGGCTGTATTTAGGCCAGGACACAGTTCAGGAAAGAGAAACGTGGAGAGGAAATACAAGAAATATTTAAGCCTAGAACATGCAAATTCTGCTGGCAGTGACCTTTAAAAACTTTCTGTTATGTAACACTGAAAATCCTCATCTCTGCACACAGCATGCTGGCATTAACTTTAGGGTATTTTTCCCTTGTTCCATTTTCCTATCCTGTAATGTGGGTCACACTAAATTGTTTTAGCAACAAGTCCCAATTAAGCCACAAAGGAAAGAAAACAGACGATGTCATTTTAGTTCTTTCGTTTTTTTCTCCTGGTTAAACAGAAGCAAATAAAACTTTAGTTGCCACGCAAGTACCTACAGCTCTGCTATTCATGGATTTCTCCTCACAGAAAAAAAGTAATTTCTTAAAATCCTTTATTTAATGCCTAAAACTTGTCAAAGTTTCAAGCCTGATACTACACCAATTTAACCAGGTGCTAGTTCACAGAGGTGCTGTGCATCTGTAATTCCTGCAGAGCTCAGAAGAGTTCGTACGTCTCTTCCCTACATTCATTACATATTCTTAGGCCTATGAATAGTTCTTAAAATATGTTGTTAGATCTCAGCTGCAAAAAGTACTGCTCTTGTCACAACTTTCTTGCTACAAAAGATACGGCTGTGTCCTCCAGTTACTATAGAAAGAAATAGTTCCAGTTACCCACTGCTACCTGAGCTTTCTTTGATGATACTAAAAAACATCTTAAAAAACACTAGTGTGGAAAGTGCCATATGTTACATTAGTAATTAATTGTTAATAATTATGTAAGCAGAACCTCAGGAAATAAAACCGCAAAACAAGGAAACTGCTACTCAGCTATTAAATATTTTCTAAAGAATGCCTTCAAACAACCTGGTAGTGTTTGTTACACTGGGTAAGTACATGCATAGTCATCGTGCAACTGCATGAGAGACTAAAGTCTGTCTCATTTAAAACGTTCTAAACAAAGCTAAACCACACACACCGTGGTCTGTTCAAATTCAGTGTATGCTCATCTGCATACTGCATTTCCACTGCCTTTAGAGACACATAACAGTTACCATTTCCACTTCAAAGCACAGCTCACCACCATTCCATGCAAAGAGCTAGCCCGTAGGATGCAGTTAGGGAGAAGATTGCTGCAGGCTATCACACAGATTACCAGTTTGTGACCGTCCTCAGGAAAGAGCCAGGTGGGGTAAATCAGAACTCCACTGCTCAAGCTCTCTACAATGAAGAATTCAACATCAGAATTAGCACAGGAACACTTCAAAGTGATGCAGAAAGGTCCAGCTGAAAAGGAACTTTTTTCTTTTCATACAGGTGACCAGTGAAGGGATTTTCAGTTTAAAGAAACAGCAATATTGAAACCTTACCTCTTTATGCACTCTGTTATTAGAAATAATCTTAACACACACGCCTTTTCCTGCTAGTAAATGTTGTCTTTGTTGACACCCTTAAGCATCCAGCCTTTACATGAGCATATCCAAACAAACTATCCACCTCCTGCACCACACCATGGCTCCGTGATGACATGATCTAACCCAAAACCCCAGATTCAGCTTCACCCTCCCCTGATGCCCAGCCACTCATCGTCATCTCCTCCCTTCCACCCAAGTGACATTCTATTAAGATGTTCACTGGGGCAGTCTGGGGAGAAACCAAGAGAGTCACCTTTCGGCTTCTCAGTCCCCTGATGTGGTTCATCCAGCACCCACACAAAATTCAGGTTCAGGGAAGGGCAACTGAGAAGAGAGAGACTGCAGAGCAACCTCGGACTAGAGTGAGCTCCCTGGAGACCTACAGCATTAACTGTAAAAAGATTTAACTCCTTAATCCCCACTATGATATCCATCCCTGGAGTCTGAACCTAGTCTCATTGCCACCTCTGACCGGGCATTTTCCGGGGCATTCTTAGCATAACTGCCAAAATCTGAGAAAATCTACTTCGATGTTCTGTCTCCCTGGTATTATTAGTGCTAGTTTAGGTTCTCCACCTAGCATTTAAACACGGTCTATCCCCAAAAGGCTACTGAATTCATACAATTCTGCAAACGTCACTTTCAAAGAAGTGTCCACCAGTAGCAGTACAAAGTCAAAGTACAAAGATTTTTTTTTCATTAGCACTAATTTAACAGCTTCTGGTATATGAGTTTTGAAAGTAAAAGGTATTTCTAAAAAAAATACTTGGTTCCACTTCTGATATTTCAATGAATCAGAAAACACCGATACAGACACTACATCTAGACCTACTTCAGAGTTGAACTGTTTGCAAGATAACTGTAAATATTTTCTGATGCAGAAACCTAAAAGCAGATTCCTACATTCAGCGCACAGATTTTTAGACACACTGTCAACTTCAGTGGTTTCAGAACTGTGAGCAACACCTTGGCAAGAAGCCACATCCTCTCCCACGAGCTGCTGTGAAAGTGAATACAACATTACCAAGAACTGCCTCAGACTTGAGGTTTCCATACTTCCCAGCCTTGGTTACTAGCCATCTCAGAATTATTTCCTCATCTCATTTTCACATCCCTCGACTGTGGAAGGCTTGCTGGCTGCTGTGAAGACTCTGCTCCTCTAGCTGCCCCTTTATTCACAGGGGAGTAACCATCCATCATCTCTTTCTGCAGCTGCAACCGTGGAAAACAGCATCAGCTTTATGCTGTAATTTCTGCAGTTGCCCAAGAGATCCTAACTGCAAGTTGCTGAAACTAACAAAACATTTGCCTCAATGTAAGAGGTTACATTTTAGGAGAGTGCCTAACACATTACTCATACTGCTTCATGGCCTCACAGAGAAGAGTAAATAAAGAGTCCCTGGTGCAATTACACAAACCAGATATGTTTGAACACAAAGAGACAAAATCGTACTAAGACTGAAAATAAAAACCTTCAGAATACCTTTTTGCTTAGTCAGAGACTTAGTTTCTTGATAAATTTATTTCTGAAATGTTGATGAACCTTTAAAGTGATAGTTAATGACAGAACCGTGTTCAGTGTTCAGAATTATACCAGCAACACGTTATTAACACATTATAATTGAAAATCTGTATTTAGCATGCTTAATACTGGATGATGACCAGAGCACCTCCAGTACAAACAAAAAGTGTAATATAGACTCTATAGCATAGGCCAGCAATTGAAAAAGGATTAAAAAAAAAAAAAAAACAAAACCACTTTGATAAACTTTGTAATTCCATTGTAATATCACCTCTGAACTCTTCTATGCTTGAGTTTATTTGAAGTCTTTTTCTCTTGATTCATCATGTGATAGGTAAACTAATCCCACATGGTTCATCCTTTAATTAACACTGATCTCCACATCACTGCTATATGCAAAGAGGAACAACAGATACTATTTCAGCATTGTCACCGCATTCCATCACTGGAGCTCTGTGTGTATCAAGCTCAAAACCAAAGAAGTAAAATCAGCAAACATTCAATCTCTGATATGAGCATCTCCTTTCTTTAGTGCAGTGCACAGTCACTCCAGAAGTACAGACTTTTTTTTTCTCTTCTTTCAAGCATCTTCTGCTACGCTTAAAACACACATGAACCTTTCCCTACCTACACTGTCCACACCTAGCACTTTATGAACAGTCAGGTTTGCTAAGGCGTCCTTTACTGGGGAGACGGGGGCAGGCATCCTTCTGCTTGCATTTCTCCAGCATTACTCCTCCAGGAACCACCAGGTCAGATCCCGTATCCGCGCTGCAGAACAGCTCAGCCTGAGGACGCATCCCAGCACCCAAGTCCGAACACAGGCACAAGGACTTCAACCAGCATCAGATGCTGAGCACCCCGCTCCTACCCGGCTTCTGGAGCGACAGATCCGAGCGCACCTCCCGGGACGTCTGCAGAGGCCGGGCCCCCCGCTCACCCCAAGCCCCCCGCCCCGCCCAGGCCCGGCCACGCCGGTCCCTCCTCCACGGGAACTCCCGAGACGGGGAAGGACGGAACCCCGCGGGACGGACCTCGGCCCCCGCCCCTCTCCCCCGCAGCTCCCGCAGGCCCCGAGGGCCGGCAGAAGGGGAGGGGGAACGGGGGGGGGGCTGCGCCTCAGCCCGCCGGGAGAACAGGGGGAGGGGAAGGCGGAGGAGAAGGCGGAGGGGAAGGCGGATCCCCCCCCACCCCCCAGTTCGCCGCAGGGCTCCCCCCGCCGCGGCGACGGGCGGCATCGGCCGCTCCCCCAGCTCCGGGGCCCCGGCCCCCGCCCCGCAGCGCTACGCCCCGCTCCGCCCCAGCGGGCTGCCCCTTGCGGAGCTCCCCCGGCGCCGCCGCTCACCTCTCTTGGAGCCGGGGCTGGGGCTGCCGCTGGCGCCCCTGGAGCTCTTGCGCGAGGCCATGGCAGCTCCTATCAGGTGGCGAGGGGCGGTGGCTGCGCGCAGCGGTGGCGGCGGCGGGGCGGAGACGCGGGGCCGCAGCGAGAGCGAGTCGGGAACCGCCGCCACCTGAGCCCCGCGTGCGAGACCGCCCTGCGCCCACGGCGGAGCAGCGCCGAGCGCGCGGCGGCGCAGCCCCACCCACCTGCCGGCTGACAGCCAATCGCGGAGGGTTCAGGGGAAAGAGGCGGGGCGCCTCTCGGCTCTGATTGGCGGCGGCGCGAGGGGGTGGGGCTGCGGCCGTGCCGGGCCCGGGTGCGCGTCTCCGACACGCTCCCCGCCGCCGGCGTCTTTGAACGTGGCAACGCGGGAGCGAGCGGCGGCCNCGCCGCCGCTCCCCTGCCCCGGGGAGGAGCCGCCTCGCTCCGCTCCCTGCTGGCAGCGAGACCGGGGAGCGGGGGCAGACGAAGCGGCGGGGAGGGGGCTGGGGGGAGAGGTTGGAGTACGTGACGTCAATGGATGAATTCTTAAAAAAATATTTTAGAGGCTTTAAAAGTACTTAGAATAGACCGGGACAAAATAAGGCTTTTTTTTTTTTTTTTTCCCAGGAATTGGGGACGGTTCCTGTTAATCGCTTGGACTGGGGCTCGCGGAGCCGTTGGGGTAACAGCGAACCCCTGGAACAAGCCAAAGGCACCGTGGGGTCCTGGCTGTAAACACGGAGCTTGGGGCCAAAATAGTGTTTGGAAATCAGCGCCTTTGCAAAGGGATGTGTGGGCAGAGAGCAGAGAGGGCTTTTCCCAAAACAGCGGCTGTCACTGAGTGTTGAACCGACAGATGCAATTAACTAGAAATGGTAATTTACTGACGAGCATTGATGGGTAATTTAGGAGGGAATTTGAACTTTGGTGTTAGTCAGGTAACAGGGGGCAGTGAGGGTCCTTCAGCCAGCAGAGGTAAAGGCAGCTCGTCCTGTGAGCACCAGAATTAACGAAGCCTGGTCGCTCACCCACTGCATGTGGATTAACTGGTGCAGCTGAGGATCCGGACTTTTCCCTTGGTTATGGCACTCCACCAAGGTGTTATTGTCACACGTTGTGTAAGGACTTAATGCTTTTGAGATGCTCTGCTCTTGTCTCGTGAGGCTGGAACTGCCAGACGGGTCCAGAAGTTGCTAGGGAGGAGCAGTCGTGCTCCTGACCGTGCACAGTTCATCCCGGGAGCGCTGGCAGGATGGGTTCTCAGCGTTTCAGCAGCTCAGACAGTGCGATGTAAGGAACAGATCATCCTAAGGGCAGCGGGAGAGAACTGATAATCTGTAACTTGGTTTGCTGAAGATAGACTAATTAGCAGAATTGGTATTAGGCAACTATGTTCTTGTGAGTAGTAATTGCTGTCAAGACAACAGCTTTCTGGGGTTAATGTAGTTTCCTGAAGCTCTACCATGGGAAGTGGCAGTTGGATAAGAAAAGAGATATTAAGAACATTGAGACAACTGGGTGACCAGGGACACTTAGAGGGATATTGCTAATGATTTACTGTGAATAAAATTTTTGTCTGTAAACAGACTGCAGCATCCCTTCTGTTCTCATTGACACTTGCCCGGTGGGTCAGTAGGATGGGCTGGCACCTGGGATTTGGTACAGCCTGGATTCTGCGGGTCTTGCTGCAGGTCTTGCCAGCTCTGATATTGCAAAATTGATCCCTGTGAGTATAATTACAGCTGAGAATGTACCAAACTTCTCAGAACAGGAGTTTGTATCTGCTGATTACATTTTGCGTAAACTGTGAAGATGATTTGGAGTTTGAGGCCACTTGTCGTGTCACTGTGCACCAGCACAGGGGTGTGGGGATTTCTCCTACAGCCTGAGAGGCTCAGAAGAAATGCACACATTGTGCTGTGCAGCTGTAACTGTTACTTACAATGTTTATTCTTGGAAAGACTATTAGCAACTCACCTTGAAATACCTTTAAACTGGAAGCCATGCCCTCAAGAGGGATTGGGAGCAACTAATGGAGCCCAGATAGTGCAAAACATGGGCTGGCTGTAGATAAAGACTACGACAAGCCAGGATCGGTATTGTTTCAATTATCCTGGGTAAAAATAAAATGCTCATTAGAGTGGCAGCAAGAGAAGGAGGTTTAGTCAGGCATTCCTAGTGCTTGCCATCATACCTGCTACTGAAATTAGGAAGACAAATAAGAAGGAGAAGGTATTTTCCTGCCTTCTCTTTGGCAGAGTCTTAAATTTTTTAGCAAAAAGAGAGAAGGCATTGAAATGGTCTCTAGCCCACAACTGCATTTGGTGAAACTGCTGTGTAGGCTGTGGCAAAAGCAGTGGTATTAAATGAGCTCCCTGATTCACAAAAAAAATGCCGATCAGAAGTTGTAGGGTTCTGGTTTGTTTGTTTAAAAATAAAAACTTGTATTGGTCATAAATTGTGATATTCTTAAGCTTGGAGAAAGTGCAGGTATGAACAGAAATAGCGATGCAATTAATAGGCTTTCCTGGTGGATCGTGCTGTACTGTGAGTGACTTGGCAGCTTTCCAGAATCACCCTGGAATATTCATACCAAGTACCACCCATTCCTGCTTACCCCCGATGCTGTGTCTGAACTAGCCGTGCTTTACCTTCACATTTTCTAATATAATAATTTTGTGAGTTTTCCACATTAGAAAATAAAACTAATCATCCAAGGAGCAGCAGAGTGCACGATGCCTGATTTCCTGGAGATTTCTTTGTCCCCCAGCCTTGTCTCCCACCTTCCCCTGGGTGTTGTGATCAGCGCCGCGGGACGTTCGATAACGTGTGCTGTCTGGTTAGTGCAGGGCTGCGAGGCTGGCGTGTTCCGGCACGGCTGGCCAGCACACACTCGCTGATTAGTCATCCTCTTGGCAAACTGAAGAGCTGAGTCCTCTCTAATGAACTTTGCCTCTTCAGTTGTAAATAAATGCCGCTCCGGTTTATTTAACGTATGGAATGTGCTGCAGACTTCAGAGACTTTTTCATACTCAACCCTTCCAGAAATCAAATAGAGACGATTCACTTGGCTATATTTAAAATAGTTTAAAAACTGAAAGTACCTGCAGGAAATAACAATAGATAGTATTGCTAAAAAAAACCCCAAAACCAACCACCCAACCAAACGAAAAACCCCAACAAACTCCAAGTGCTGGAGCTTTCCCTGCTGGAGACCTTCTCAGGACAGAGCACTCGCCCAGGGACCCCTCGCATCCAGTTTCAGTCTGGCTGCAGTACGGGGCAAGGCAGCAAATAATGCAAGAACTGTTCTCTCCAAAATCAGAGGTTTTGGTAAACCAGAACTGATCAGATGCCAGGACTCACTCGTCATGCCTGTGCAAGTGTTCTGGGGGCACATCCTGCAACACGAGCTCGCACACCTCCGAGACTTTCCCCTGCTTCTGGCAAGGACAGACAGACACACACAGACACGAGGGATGGACAGACAGACACACCAGAGATGTGGCTTCTTAGTACAGAGACAAACTCTTGGACATATCAGCTAGTGCTAGCATTTCCAGGACCCTCACCTGCTCTGTTTCACAGGGTGAAATACTGTAACTCAGGGTTTCGTGAAGTGATCTTTGTTTCTCTTTGAGCCCATTTCACTTTCAGTGACACAGGCAGCAGCTGAAGAAACGTAACAATCGCGGGATCTTGGCACTCTCACTGCCCTGCATTCGTGGGGCTGGTGAATTTTGGAGATCAAATGTTCTGTATTCGGTTATTGTTGGAGATGGATGGTATTATTTGCTGCCTTGCCCCGTACATTAAAAGCTTCACACCCGACTGATGAGATTTATGCCTGGTTGCACTGACAGGTAAAGCCCAATTTCTTGCCAAGCTCTTCACACGGAAGGAGCAGTTGCTTCATTTATTTGCAGGAGCTCGGTGTGCTAACTCTTCTTCAGGTGCAGCCTGACTTAAGGAAACGCTTGGCTGTACACTTTGTGCAGCAATATTTCCACTTCCTGCGTTATTAATCTTGTCACCCCTCAGTGAGGGCATGGGGATGCGTATGTGGTAACCAGAAAAAAATGTGAGACAGAAATGTGCGATTTCTTTTGCTTGATGTGACACAGCAAAAGCAGGTGGAGCAGGCACCTTTTTCCCAGGGAAAAAAAAAGTGCTTTATTTGTTCTTCTCTGTGATAGTATTTCCAAAAACGTCCATGGTGAGGACTGGTGCACTGTAATTATGGGATGGTGCTGTCTCCTAGTGCTCCTCGGCTGTCCAGACGTGGTCCTCTGTGCTGTCCTAGAGTAAGAGTTCCCCTGGGGGGGGAGCCCATCTCTTACTGCGACTGTATAGTTCCTCTTGTTCTTAGCTGCTAGAGCAATGCGAGTGAGAAATAACTGAACGGGGTAATGCCAGCAGCAGAACCTGCCCTGTGCTGTTGCTCCTTTGTTTCCTCCAGGAAATTAAAAAGTGCTTTATTTGCGATGGTATCGAGTGGCACACAGAGCTGAGTCATACCAACTGTAACTTTCTTGGTTTCAGTAAAACCTCACTGATTTGTGTCTGTAAAGTCTCCAGCCATACATTTGTAGCCTTCAAATGATGTTAGTTGCTTTGGAAAGTACTCTCCTGTGGAGTCTGAGAGAAAGCGACCAGTAAATCTTCCCTTAGGGCAAAGGCTTACAGTTCTGATGTGCTTTCCTCCGAGTTCTTACCGTGTGTTTCTCTAACGCAAACTCCAACTGACTCAATTGTTAGTGGTAAAATGGTGAAGTCATTCTTTGTATTTCTAACGTTATCAGGCCATTTCTTTCTCTGTAATAAGCTCTTTTACAAATGGTGCCATGATCTGTTGCCAGTGGGTGGAAAGCGATGCTGTGAAGGTCCAGTTACGCTGCACCGTGAGACTGAATTGCAGATGTACAAGCAGATGTAATGTGAACAGTGCTTGGTACAGAGTCAGTCCCGCTGCGTCCCTCACCTAGGAGTGCTGATAAACCTCCACGCAGGGAAATGGTTAAAAACCAAGCACCGAGCCCTGTGATACACAGAGCCAGCTGCTGGGGACCACGCATGTGAGGAACATTCCTTTCTAATCTTTGTAGGTGATCAGGTTATGCCCTGGCATGGGACCCTGGGGTGCTCCGGTTACCTTCCACCAGCTCAGCAGGGACTGCTCTTGAGTTGCCGACAAATCATCCGGCTCCTTAAAAAAATCTTGCAGCCCATACGCGGTATGTTCATGGTGTAGGGAATGTAATGTTACTATTATAAATCCCTGTTATGTTAAGTTGGATGTCCTCTAGTTTGAAAGGTGATTCTTCACTTCTAATTCCACAAAGCAGAACTCTGTTCTCATTAGGAACTTCATCATTTTCTGCAAATGTAACTTTTTTATTTTTTCCCCCAGACAGAGAGATTCTACTGCTCATTATTTTTTACCGTAGGAAAATTTTGAGATCCCACTGGCTTTATTTTTTTGTCTCTGCTCCTGTTGAGCATTTTCTTATTTTAAACTGAAGTAACCAAAATAACTCTGAATGTTTCCACTGGGCCTGTGTGATGGTGTGTTTGATACTTCTGGACAGGAACTCTGGAGCTGGGAGAGAAGATGAGCTGTTTGGCACCAAAGGCAAAGGGGAACAACCTGCTGTGTCCAACATCATTTACATAAATTATCATGTTATTTATTCCCAGTTCCGCCCAGTACTGTTTCCTTGCTGCTTTAGATGTTCTGGCTAGGTTAATGTCTTGTACTAACGAGAGGAAGAATAAATTATAACGTACTGAACATTTGTGTTAGATATGCTCTCTCTTCTTTCCAGTTGGGGCTGTTGGTAATGTTTTCCAAGAAACGGAAATCACGATGGGGCAGGTGAAGGTTTAACAGACACTCCCATTTTGCTTCAGCACCGATTTTGACAATGGTTTCCTTCCTAGGAGTGGCCAGCTCGTCTCTTGTCTGAGTCTCCCAACCCCAACGTTCAGGTGCCCAAGTCCTGGTGAACACAACTTGACCCGCAGCAGAGAGTCTGAGGAATTCTGTTGTTGCTAAAGACATTGTGCTGGTATGTTCCAGTTTCTGCTTAAGAAGGATCTCTCTGGTTCTCTTAAGAAACATGGAAAATGTTCTTGGACTTCCTGGGGATTAGAGAACAGAGGAGGCTTGGATTCATTTTGCCTGACTATGATCTGAGCTGCTTACAGTCAAAGATCCAAAAACCCTCTTGTCAGAAGGCAGAAGGTTTTATCGGAGGTGATGAGTGGAGGTGTGTGTCCCTGTGGACCGACGATGGGGAGGCTCTGCTAGAGGAAGGTGTTTTTCAGTCTCTGTAATTGCTTTGGGCTCTCACAGTTAGAGGATGTCTTGCATTTCCGGCTGATCCCGAGAACGTTCTGTCACTGCTGCTAGCTAGATATTAACCGACCTCTTCTCCTGAAGCAATGTTTCCAGGTGTATTTCTTTGGTATGATGGAGGTCGTTTTGGCCAGTGTTTTGGGATTAGTACTAAGGTCACCATCCCTGGAGGGGGTCAGGAAACGTGTGGATGTGGTGCTTGGGGACATGGGTTAGTGGGTTGGGTGGGGTGGGGTTGACAGTTGGACTTGGTGATCCTTGAGGTCTTTTCCAACCTGAATGATTCTGTGATTCTATGACTACTGAATGAAAAAGTGTGAGCCAAAAAGCCAGCTTTTGTGCCTTAGAAATGGAAACAGACTTGTATCAAGTACAAGCTGAGGGCACAGCGAGTTTTGCAGCAGCCTCGCTAGGAGCTGATGTGCTACCCCCATATCGGGGAGTGTTGGCAGTGCCCAGGCTGCACCCCGTAACTCTGCCCTGGGGTGAAATTCCCGAAATGAATGACACTGAGCTAGTTGGAGCTTAGATCTGACAGATGTAACCACGAGCTTTAATGGACCGCGTGTGTTCTTCACAGGGTGGGCACTGAACTCCCCACGTTGTGTTTGCGTTCACAGGTGCTTTCTCTGTCCTTCTGCAATACAAACTGATATGGGATATAAAACACTGTTTAATCAATCGCTTTTTTCCCCCTTTGAGGAATTTTAATTTCTCGTCTGCTCTCAAGCATCTTACTGAGACCTGAGTCTCTATCCACTAAATTAGTCTGTCTATGGACTCGAGGGCAATAAATGACTCCTATTTATTCTAGCTGACCTCGTGTTTACATTTTAGGACACCTACACAGCACTGCTTACAGTTTTAATAGGAGTAGGGTTGAAATGTTATTTAATTTGTAAATAGAAAAGTATCTTGCTTAAGACTATTGATCAAGAGCTTTTTTGGTACATTAATTTTGACTGCCTTTGGGAGTGGTTAACACAAATGTTCACCTTCACTGCTGACAAAATGTGGAGCTTTGGAGAAACACATAAAAACATTATATTGCTATGAAGCAATATTCTCTAATTCTCTATTCTCTATTCTTTCTTCTTTTTTTTGTTTCTAATCCTGTGAATGTCATTACAACATATAACAACTATGTTACAGACTGGGATAGGGGGTAAACAGCTAAAACATGAATACAATTGTCGTGCATTTAAAATAAATCCTAAAACTGAAACCACGATAACCGTCTGAACTCTGTGTAATGCTGTGAAATGTAACATGGCTTTCAGCATCGTGTGCTTGACACAGTGCAGGGTATTTCTCGGGAGCAGAATTCCCGGCCAGCCAAGCACATACCGAGGGAGAGATGTGCGAGGCTATTTCAGCGGCGGGCTATTTTTGCGGTGTACTACAAAGCTGCTGCTCACAGACGCTCAGGTTTCACTGTGTTCACATGGCGTTTGCAAGCCTGGTTCCAGGAGAGCTTGGGACTTCCAAGTGCTCTGTCCTGCGTTGGTAGATTTGGTGTTAATCTGCCACTATCACTGAAATTTTACCAGTTCACAGTGGTTAAAAAATACCGTCTCCCAGTTGTATTACATGTTCCTCTGGAAAGCAGCTTCTTAGGAAGAATAACCCAGAAATCCAACCCAGTAACTCTTGCAAACATTCCTGCTTACTCTGAAAGCATAAACCCATACGAGGAAGAACTTGTGTCCATATCACATTTCCTCTCTGTGGAGGGGTGAATTCAGGCGATATGTTCGCTGCTCGTTAGAGGTCAGCAGTGACGCACCATGGAAAGAAAGAGTTGAGCAGTCATTTAAAGAACTCATTTATCGTCTGTTGGAAAGTTATCTTTACTGTATTTGAGACAGGAAAAAAAATCTGTTTTCCAGATGTGGAATTTAAATATATTCTATTAGAAGAGATTTTGGGTTAAAATGCATGAGGATATAGTTTCTGAACAGTGGATTCAATATAAAGCTCATTGCTTCTCTGTTAATATTTATTTTATGTCAGAGTATTCATCAGTTGGATGCAAGCTGAACCAACCGACTGAAATCACAAAATAAAGGTGTCGTTGTCTCAGCATGCCTCCGAACAGAGATGCGCTGTGTGGGGGAACGTTGCATTGCTGCCGTGAGGACAGGGTGCGTGGCTGTCATCTCCGGTTCTGACCCATCAGTGCTGCAGAGATACGGTCAGTACAGTCTGGAAGATTTGGTGACCTCGGTTGTATTTTAATGTGGGTGCCAAGTGTGCAAATGCATGCAGCAGAATGTTCCCTTGGTCACCGGTGTCCCAAACGCACCCCTGACCTCCCAGTTGCAGTTGCATCATGAGGACCTCTCTCCCTTAAGGCCCCGTATGGCCCCGATCCAAACTTCACCGCCGCTGAGGCTCCATTGCCTCCTGCTGACTTTTGTCAGGACCCCAGAACAGCAGTCCCCAGGAGACTAGCAGTTCATATCGGTGGGAAGGGTGAAGCAGTTGAACAGTTTAGAAACAGCGCTTTTTAACATTCTTGAATAATTTACATAATCTGAAAACATTAATTCCTCTCCAGACATCTAACTCTGGAGTGAGGGATTGCTGCAGGTTTCACTGCTGTCCTGGGGACAGAATTATTAACACACTAAATCATGTGAATTAGATCTCATGCAAAGCTGGGTTATTTTTCAGGATTTAACAATGCAAAATCAATAGAGGCAGCTTATTTCATTTAAAAGTAAATTAACTCAAAAATGCAGCTTGGGAAGTGCAAAATCTTTCATAATGAGTGTCAGATTTGGGGAAGGTGAATATCTGGAAAGAATGATGAAAATATTTTTAAAAGTTGAAAAGTTTAGTTTTGAAAAGTACGTAAGTTTTAGACCGTTTCCCACCAAGGTGTTTTTGCATAAACACTTCTCTTAAATTCTTATATGAAAAAGTGCAAGATATATTCCATCCTCCCTGACAATATTTCTACCAGGAAGCATGTCAGGAATGCAGTCACTGAGCTGAGCTCTCTTCCCACCCTGGGGGTTCTAAAGAGCCCTGAATGAGGTTTGACCATCCTCTTACAGCCAAGCACGGGGACCCGGCAGAGCGTCCTTCCGCAGTTAGAGCTTGGACATTGCTTTTAATGAGCGAGTGTGAAAGATGAAGAAAATATTTCAGCCCGTGTTAGACTGAGTTCATGAGTCAAGGCTTTGACATCTCATCACACACACTCCGTGGTGTAGGTGTCACTCACCAGGGGTGCATGGATGCTTTCTGAGGGATTTCCTCCTTCCCATCACTGACACGTGGCTGTGAGCGAACCTTTCTTCGGGGACCTCCCTGCTTTCCCCAGCGGTTTCCCTGCTCTGCCGGTGGGTCTGTGAGGTGTTTGTAGCTGACACTAGGTGTCACACTAAGAACGTTTCTGTTTCTGGAAAGAAACAAACCCTTTTGCCAGGTAAGGAGAAGATGCTCTGCCCAGAACCTCCTCTCCTCAGCCCAGACGCTCGATCTCAGCCGCAGTCCTTGCGCTGGTTTCGGTGCAGTTGAGTTTGTGTCCCGGGTGTTCACCTTGATCCAGCCCTCGCAGAATCTCAAGTCACGGACACCAGCTGCCGCCACCTGGGTTTGTTGTCCCCGTTCAGCTAACAAAGGGAAATGACATTGGCTTCCTAATGTTGCCCAGACTTTCCCGAGATCTGAATAAGGAATTCTTTAGGTTTCCCAGTACTCTAGCTCCATAAATAAAAGGATAAATGAGCAGCTCCCAGAACAACATTCAGCAGGACGGATTCTGTCCACATTTGCAGGTTCCAGGAATTTGGCCGGAGAACATGCATTATTCCCTGCTTCGGGCCGAGCCCTCAAACCCCCTGTGAACCTGCAGCCACCACCTCTTTCTTCTGCAGGGAGGTTCCTGGGACACTCCCATGGCATGTGCACGCGTAGGAGAGCAGTGAGGGGGGAGAAGGACTGGCCCAGCGGCAGCAGGGAGGATTCTTGTGCAATAATTGTGCAAAGTTCAGAGAGCAGCACAGTACAAAGCTTCCAGTGTTTTGCTGGGAGCTTCTCTGTACGTAGCTGTTTGCTCAAGGTCTAACGTCAAGCTCGCTGAAGTACAGAACCGGTGCATTGATAGAGGTGGACTTTGGACCAGGCACTTAGTGCGGCTGTGGAAAGGCAGGTCCGTGCCTGACGCGTTTGCAGTTATGAACAGAGGATGTAGATGGAAGACGGATGCAACACAGAACTTCAAAACTGTATTTATTTTTCCTTTGAGCTTTTCTCGCTTGAGAGAGCAATTTGTTCACCGGGCGTCTTGTGCCAGCTCGTGCTGATAAATGCAGGAACTTTGTTTTGGAAGGTTCTGAAAGCTTTCAGAGGTGAAGCCTTTATTCGTCCTTCCAGCCTGGTGTTCCGAGAAAAGGGTTTAAATCCCGAACACTTGCAATTCTCCAGCAACATGTGATAGACTCGAGTTGAGAGCACTATAAAACTTGTTTACAAGGACTCAGAGAGTGAAAAATTGTTTCATTTAAAATGCTGCAGAGGAAGTAGGATCTGACAGCTCCCGAGCCTGATGTTTCCCAGTCTCACAGCAGGGATGGTGCACCAGCATGGACATCCCTGCCGCACCAGGAAGCCCTTGTACCAGCTGCACACGTGTGGGGCAGGTAACACAAAAGGGATGGGAGGCAATGGACAGTGCTGTTTGCATTCTGCCTGGGTTCTGTGGTTATAAACATCGCAAAGGAAGATCTGCTCTAGGGTTCCTCTCCCTGCTGACATCAACTGCAATCTTCTTTTCTTTTTTTTATTATTTCTCTTCCTGTACTTAAATGTGCCTAGAAGAGCGTTCACATTTTGTGCCTTCACAATTTTTTTTAATTAGGCAATAAGTGCCCGTCGAAACCTTGCAGAAAACCCAAAGCACAGAGCGACACTTTCATGTCACCCTGCTGCTGGGTGGCAAGCTGCCACCTCCTGCCCCCAGTCATCTCCTCTGGCTGATCGCTTTGGCACTGCCTGACTTTGACAGGAGTTGTATTTACTCAAAAGACAACATTTTGCTTTTTGGAGTTAAATTTCTTCTGATGACAATTTTTCCACAGACGCTGCCGTTACCTTTGCCGGGGATGGCTGGGATGCACGCTGATCACGCCTGGCGCTGGTACTGTTGGTTGGCACAGTGATGTTTCTGCGCTGGCACTGTCTGCTGTGTGTAGTTGTTCGGTTGCTTTGACCTTGACGTCTGGCATCTCAGAGGCTTCCAGATGCCTCTTCTCTACGTACTCGCGAGGACTCTGTGGATACTCACGGCATCTTTGTGTCCAGTTCTGCTGCAGCGAGACTTCTGCAAACCTGTCCTACTGCACAGGTAACAGGAACAGAGACATTTCGAAGACACAACGTGGTGTTATGTGTTGTTGTAACCTTATTCTATTTCTGAAATAACGTTTATTTTGAACACAGGATCATGAATAGCTGCACCTGCTCTGCCCTGTGAGCACATCCACGTTGTTGTCTTACACTTTCTCTGGTTCTGTGATTCTCTTCCTTGTATACTTGAACAAAATTTATTGTTATTAGGTTTAAAGCTTTTTGAAAGTTGTTCCTCAGACTTTCCTTGGCCTGCCTTATAGGACTTTCACATTTAACCTGTCAGAGTTTGTTCTTTTCTATTTTCCTTGTTTGGAAACAATGTCAACTCTTTTCAAGAAAGCCATCTTCATCTAATAGACTATTTCCTTTGTGCAATATTTGACCCTACTGGTCTTTCCTGGGTATCTGAGGGGGTGGGGGAGCAGGAGGGAAGTTTTCAGTACATGCTGAAGGGACTTTGTGGCATTTCTTCATACCTACGGCTTCAGGAATGCAGGGCTGGCTTTGTGGCACCATTAAACAACATTTTGAATATGGATTCCTATGAAAGAGGAAAAAGCAATACTGGACTTTCTGGGCATGTATTTAGGTTTAGCCCTCATGCCCATGAAGGAATATTGTGTAGATAGTGCCATTAGTTCAGGATCCAATGGACTAGAAGACAACAGCCTAGAAAATCTCCAGGACAACTGGAGACAAATGTCCCTTTCAGACGGCCAGTGCAATATCTCGTTTTCGCGGCGGTAGCTCTGTCCTGCAGTGCTGTGACGATCTGCCAAGCCCTACCAGATGTCCAGGCTTCTTCTTCAGTTTCCCAGTGAAGACAGAATCCGTGATGCAAATGTGCAGTTATTTAATCTGCCGACTGCACACCTGAGAGCTGGCCAGAGGAGAGGACAGCCAGTTCCTCTCTCAGCTGCTGCTCAAAACGTGTCTCTGGTTTGCAGGAAGCAACCTGGCAACAAGCATTTGCTGTTTTACCCCAGGTGCAAACACCCTGGGAGGGGGATTTCCTTTTACTCTGTGTGCATACAGCAGATAGCATCCTAGGGGAGGGTCCTGGTTTGTGCCTTGTGTTGTTGGGTTGCTGTTGGCTAAGCAGGGAAATAAATTATTTATTGTAGCAGGACCTGTGTCGGGGGGCATTCACAAGGGCTTGTATCGTTTCTCCCAGTTGTAACCATATACAACTACAAAGAAGAGGAAAACTGAAGGCTCGTTTACACGTTAAGGATAATCAGTGAAAGCAGTCAATGCACTCTCATCCCCGCTGATTTGCCGCTGGCTGTAGCATTTCTCTCCCTCTCACTCTCCCATTTCTCTTCACTCATCTTTCAATTCACATTCAAAGGTACCAAAGATGATTTCTGTCAAATTCGACTCTCTCCCTAAATTGGCAGTGGTGATACTGGTGAACTAGCACTGGCGCAGCTCAATGCTGCTGGAAATCCACGTTCTGGTCTCTTGGAGTCTTCTACGTTCCCCCAACACTACTGCACACCCAGGCACAGCCTGGTTTGATTTGTCCTCTCTGCATCTGCTTGTTTTCCTGACGGGTAACAGGGGACAGGAGCGAGAAATGATCCTCGTTACTGTTTGAGAACAGCCAGTTAAATGCCGGCACATTTACCGAAATGGGGGGAATTTTCCCGTCAGTTGCCACTTTCAGAGCCAACACATACTGAAATTCTACCATCAAACACGGAACAATAGCTATCACACCGTTACTGCAGCTCGTCGTGATTTTCATTGCTGCCGCAATCTACAGAAGGGTTTTGTTACCTGCCCAAGAGAAAACGGTGAGTCGTTACTCAAGAGCTGCATGTGCCAAAGGGAAAGGAAATTGAATAAGTGAAAATCTGGCTTTTAAGGAAGCTGTTGAAAATAGGAAAATAAAGAATTGAGAATGTTGCATGGAAGAATCATTTTCCTGAAACTAAAAATGGTTTGTAATGGGGAGAAGAAGCTAATTATGTAAAGATTAAATTTGTTGATAAACTACATAAACATGATTTTTCAGGGATCATACAAAAGTGGTTTGAATGTTTGAATTCATGTGAAATAGATCACACTGCATTCATTTAATAAACACGGGCTTGTTTTCCTATTTCATGTTAAAGAACCACTTATTTTTGTCAGAAGATATTTTTTGGTTCTCAATTGCCCCCCCATAGCGACTCAGTTTCTCTCTGAATGGGGCTCGGCAAATCTGAACAGCTGCGGGACAACAATTCCCCCTCGTTTGTCCGTACGAATCTTGACAACTTTTAATTAAATGTCTTTGTGTATCAGCTCTCGTAATGGACCTCTGATAGGTGATAGGGGCCCCGTGGTACTACGATAATAAGCTCAGGACTGTTTGACAGGTTTAAAGATTCCAGGGGATATGATATATTTAAGGGGAGGCAGTAGGACCAAGCTCGCTGAAATACCTCAAGCAGGTAAACCAAAAGCTACATGGGTTATAAAAATTCCCTTTCTAATTTAAATACTCCATTTTCATTGCTATAAAATCCGATCATCGTTATTAATCACTGTTTATGACTTTCTCTAAAACAGGACAAGAACCGTACATACTGAGTTGTAGGGGACCAAACTGGTGGACACTTCAGAGGCTTGAGAGTATAGATGTTGGGAGGTAAAGACGGAGATTTGTCAAAACAGATCATGTGAATTCATTTAACCGTTAAAACCAGAAACACATTATTAGAAATTACAGTCTAGGTGCAATTTTACCTTCCTTGCTGCTGCTCGGCTGGTTTGTGTTCCCTTCCGCTGTGTTGTTATCCCACCACACGACGTTTCTGGTTATGACTTTTGTTGTCTTAAGGAGAGAAGCAGAGATGAGTTGGTACAGAGCTGAGATCAGGTTGTGTGTGGGGGGGGTTTTCTGGAATATCCCCCTTCCCCACAGGATGCTGTACTGCATTGAGGACCAGCTTTACGAGACATAAACCACCCGTGAGGGTTGGGGTTTTTTCATTTCAGAAGGCACTCCTGGAACACTCTTATACTGGTGTTACAGCTGTGATGTAGCTGCTGTCTGGTGTTAGCTATACAACACCCAGGTCCAAAGCTGGGTGTGATTTATCGTCCTCACACTGGAACACGTTAAGAACCCATTTGAGTCGCTGCAGGTCCCGCCTCAGACCCTTCCCTCTTCTCTGTGTGCCTTCTGTTGTCTGTTGCTTTGCTTTAACACCAGACTCCTATTTCTTGTTGCAGCATTTTCTTTTCCCTCTTTCACATATCCTTCAAACCTATTTCTCCTATGAGTTATTCCTGCCTTGCGTTTCTCGACTGTCATCTTTCTTCACCCATCTGCAGCTGACCCAGCCTCTGTCTTGTGCATCTTCTGTTTCGAGCCATGTACGGACAGAAAGATCTCGCTCAGTTTGAAGTTAGTTCAGTCTCCTCAGTTAGGGTCCCTCTCGCAAAAGCAATTCTATATAAACAAGTGATAATACCTCATTACTGACCATACTGTAAACCCACAGACACAGTACAGAGATCAGCTTGGTGACCAGTAGATCTTTTCTATCTCTAACTTTCATTAATGAGCCCTAAAAAAGTGCACTGCTCATTAAGTCTTAGTGTTTAATCACGCTGGTGTCACTAAATAGAAAATGTACATGCTCCATCTGGAGTATTACAGAATACAAAAAAAAGGGTTAAACAAAGTCTACATTTAATTCGCTCTTTTCTTTAGCACAATAAAGTAAATTAAAATCAATGATTGATTGTCTTTGGGAACATTATCATCAGGGCTGAATACATAAGCAATGCACGGAATGAAAAGCTCTTTAATCACGTTCTGTGCTCTGTGTGTCTCAGCCAGTGTACACGAGCCAGTAAATGCCATTTGTTTGACTCAAAAGAGGAGAAGAAATGCTTTATTCCGTTTGTCTGCTTCTCTCTCTTCAGAAATGCTTGTGTCTCTTTTGAAGTTTCTTTATTTAAGAATATGTATAAAATTATTTCTGAATGTTCAAGACCCTCTGGCACTGTGTACAAGGCTGAGCAATCTCTTAGCCAGGCTCAGTGCAGGGCATCTGTCCTCGTACGGTCGGACCTGCAGAGTCCCGGGGACCTTGAAATGCTTTTCCGCAGTGCCCAAGAGCTCACAGCTGGTTCATCCTTCCCCAGGTGCTTGGGCGTGTTTTGAGTCCTTTTCTGTTGGAACAGGAATTCCTCTGACTGTTATTTTGAATTGGTGTTTGTCACAGATGTCAGTGCCTTTGCACTGGCTGTGCCATGGCTCGTGTGTCTCCCGGTCCCCAGCTCGCTTTTACACGCCCGTGCGAGGCTGCTGGCCAGGCAGAGCTGAGGGGTGTGGGGGGAACTGCTGGTGTGAAGTGCTGTTCCACGTGTGGTTTTTAGGAAATGGGAGATATTGATTTTTGCATGTGCATTTCATACAGTGACTCACATGAAAATGGTATCTGCGTTGCAAAAATGCACAGAAGAGACGCGATTTATTGTCCTGAAACAAACTGATTTGGAAATGGAGAAATAAATTTCACAGAGGTAAGCCGGGCTGTGCGGATTTTAACTTGTTGATTTAGGAAAAGCACTTTTAATCGAGCAGGCGTTTACTCGCATGCAGGTCAGAGGTTTGAGTTTTCTCCCCAGTGAGCTGGTACCGGATCTGTTACAAAGTTTGATACTGGGATCATCCGTCAAGGTTTGATTTATTTCTTTTCATATCTAGGAATAGAAAGGTAATTGTATGTCAACCCTGAATAGCACGGGGAAGAGCCTCCAAGAGCTTAAACGGGGTTTGCAAAGCTGGTAACATCTGGTCATCCATCTCTATTGTCCCTTTATTGTCCCTCCCAAGACAAACGCAGACAATGTGGGGTCTCTGAATGTTGTTACTCTCCCTTAGAGACACCTTAAGAGTAATTTTTTTTAGGATGCCTCCAGAAAACTGCCATTCAGTAACAGGTAAGCTATAAGTTTATGGATATTAGCATGTTTGTAAAATAGATTTTTTTTTTTGAGGCAGGAAACATTTTTAGATATATCTGTGATCACTGCTTAGCACACTGAGTCTTGAAATTGTCTGGGAGCTTTCTAATGCATGACTGTCATGCAAATAAAAAATAAAACCTGGTTTCCCTGCCACCTCTTGAACGGGACACAGCCAGCTGAGGGTTTGCTCTAGCTGCAGGGGGTCTGGTTTCCAGGAGGAACCTCTCCCCACCCACTCCACCCCCAGGTTGTACCATCGGCCACTTTCTGCGGTATACAATTTACTTCTTGTGCTTCTTTTCTCCCCGTGTTTCTCAGCCGGCTGTGATCTCCTGCAGAGCCCACAAATCCAGCACGCTGTCTGCTGAAGAGTTCTCCGAGAGTCAGTTACGGGTTCGGAGGGCAGCCCATCCTGCCGTCGGATCAGTACCGTGACAGCTTTGGCAGTACGGAAACCAAACCCCTGCCATCTCCTGAGCTGCTTATGGCTGAGAATTCCCCACCTGGTACAAATATGGGCCGTGGAAGAAGGGGAGCGGACTGACGGGTGTCCTGGCACACGGTGGTGTCTGTGAGATGCGCTGGTTTTGCAGAAATCCAATATGCCACAGCGCAACTTCAGTTCCACGGTGCCGAGACCTTTTCCCTGTGAAGGTACCCCCACACTGTTATCCTCAGCTGCCACAGAACGTGCCTCGTGTCTTTGCCCTTCCTGGAAACTGACACAAGGCTGATTTCCAGCCTCACACGAGAAGCGAGCTCTAAGAAGGGTGAGGGCTTAGAGGCCACAGCTCCGCCAGGTCCCCTTGTGCCACTGCAATCATTGACACTCAGTGCCAGAGAGAGCCCTCGAAAACGTTCCCGTTCGCCCCCCGGTCAAAGCTGACTTCGGCTTTCTCAGGGTAGCGGGGGGAAGGCAGCGGAGGCGGCTGAGAGCTGCTCCTCCTCGGAACGGTTCATCACGCAGCTTCGAGCACGCTGCCTCCGAGCCCTGTGCATACAAAGCTGGGTTCCTGGGATTGCAAACATCCCTAATTATGCACTTAAAGTGTATTGTTTCCAGATGGTAATGCAACCAGTTATTTCAAACAATGAAAAATCCAGTGTGGTAATGGTTTGTGGCAGATGAATAGGAAAGCTGAAGGACTAGATGCATGTAAAAAGAATGCTATATAAAGCCACTGGTAGATTTTAAATACGAAGAATTTTGGTTTGATCCCATGCCCTTAAATGCCCTTAAAATGGGGCAATTATCCTGTTCTCACTGCTCCTCACCTCTCAGTCCTCACTTGAGGTCTTCTTAAAAGCTCTTCAACTTCCATATGAACGTGTTTTTCTCGGCCCTTGTCACCTGGAGTTTAACCGGGAGTAGGAAGATCTGTTCCTTCTGGTTTGACCCCATCGATGTTCAACAGCCGAAGCATGTTTACGGACAATACATAACACAGAAAACACACTTTTCATGGGACGGTCTTTTCAGAGGAACGACCACAGCAGAAGCTCCTTTCACATGTGATCAGAAGAGTTTTGCATGTGCAGTGCCACCGGTCTCCTGGTACGTGCCTGCTGACCAGGGCTCAAGGACCACTCCTTTTTCTGGCTCCCAAAGATGCACTTGGTCAAAAAGAGCACGGAATTACTGGAATCAGGGAGCAGAGATGAAAAACAGCCGCACCATTCTACCGCCTAGATTCTAGGTGCTTTGCTTCAAATCCTGTTCCAAAGGAGAGACTAATGAGCGTGGTCCGTCCCCGGGAGGAGAGGATCCTGTTGAGGGAGAAGATGCGGTCTCTTACACGGCTGCTTCTCTCTTAGCACTGTCTTAATGATTTTTCTGCTGGAAAAGAGCCGATCAAACCTGGCAACATGTTTACATAACACCAAACATTTAATCTTAAACTATAGGTTTATTTCCATTGTCAGTATTTACTGTAATGTTTAAACCACAAGCATTCCTGCGTAACCAAACCCAGTGGAGCCGCGTGTGATGAGTCCCTGGGTGTCCTCAGCCTGGCTCAGATTTCCTTTCTGCTCCTCGGGGCTAACAAAACCCTCCACAGGCAGGAAGAATGAACCACAGGTTGGTCAAATTCACGTCCAGAAGTTTGCTGCAGTTTCATTATGATATTGTTTGGTTCCATGTTCCTGCTGAAACTATGACATTTCCTATGGAGTAGTGACATTTGAAAATATAAACCGAACATATTACATTTCTCCTGAAATATTTGATTCAGCAAACAAGTGACAGCCGCAGATATTTCTGGTTTCGTTGGCTTTTGCAGAAACATTATACAAATTGTTATTTGCTCCCAGGTTTTAACTCCTTTTTGTCCTTTACGGAGGCAAGTGCATAAAAAAGCAGCTGCTTAAGACAACAGCACAAAAACTTTTCTGAAGTTTAGTTTTTTACGTTTACCGTGGAAACATTCTTGGAGACATTAATTGAGAGCCAAATAGGGATGTCAGTGGAACACAGTCTCTGCCTTGGAGTTTTATTTGAATGTATCAAGAAATACCAGAAAATTTCCTTAAGGACAAACAGCAGACTCTGATACTGCACATGCAAATGCAAACACGGTCCTCATTTCGGGTCATCAGCTGTAAAACCAACTATGAAAATCCACTGCAGAAGGCAATCTTGGACAAAAGCTCCTAAACCATTTTCACATCTATAGCCATCACTGCATCGACACACAGCTTTGCTAACTGTGGTGCTGAGAACGAACCGGGACTCCCGCTGCCAGTCCCAGCACTGGGAGTTCGTTGTGGTGCATCAGCTCTGGCCCAGTGTGTGTCCCAGCTGCTGAATCCAGCTCAGAATGGCCGGGTTTCCCTCTCAGTTAGATGTGCTCACACCCGTGCAAGCTGTCACATCGGAACGACACTTGAGGGCTTGGACCAAACGGCAGCTGCAGCAGCGATGGGGCAGCAAAGGGGGGTGTGCACCCCTCCCTCCCCTGCTGCCCAGGACTAACAAGGATGCTGGTCCTCTTGTCCCCGAGTGCTGATTCGAGGTCTGCTTGACCTGGCTGTTATCTGGACTTCACATTTCATGTGATCTCAAACGCCTTCCTTAGGGATGCCATTTTCATTTAGCCACGAGTAAAAATCGGGGATTGAAGAGAATATCCTTACAGCTCCAAGTGACCCAGGTACCATCTATCATCACAGCCCTGTTCTGTCTGCTGCTGGAGCAAACTCTTCATTACAGCCGGGAAAATTATTTGCAGCAAAGCGTTTATTTAGAGGATTTAGCCTTTCAGTTTTTGTTTTTTCCTATGGAAATTTATCTGCAAACAGCCTGATTTTTATGTGCTGGCCGATGATTGGGAGTTATTCAGTGAGTGCTTTATGCATCTGCATTAGAGTTTATGCACTGCTCCCCAACTGCTCGCTCTGGCCGTTTTTCTCAAGTGTGAGCCAGTCATAATTTGCTATTTGTTCAGGAGAACACTCAAATAAGTTTCCTAGTGTTGCTCTGATTTGCTTCTGAGCATCCTGCAGGACTGCCTGACTTAGGGCAGGGTCTGGTGCCCAGAGGCCCCCATGCTGTCCGGGGTCTTTGTAAGGTCCCCCTGGTGACACAGTGGCTTTCTGTGACAAATCTCGTTCCCTTCACTCCCCATACTGTCTTTGTGTTAGACTGTTCGACGGCTTTCTATTTCGAGGGACTTCCTGGTATCCTATAGGGTCCTGGTATTGTGTCATCTACTTCCATTCATTGATTTGTCAACTCCATCTCAGAATTAATTGGCTTAAATTGTTTCTCCTAAGAGCCTTGGGAAAGGTGTTCTAGAATCTCATTCCTTTGTTGGCTGGAGTCCTCCTAATTCCCAGCATAAAGTCATCATCAAAACACTGCCTGCTACATTCATCTTTAAATTCCAGGACTAAGGGTTTGGCTTTTTTTGGTTTGGTGTGGTTTTTTTGTTTTTTTTTTTTAAGAGCCCTCTTAAAGCCAGTACAGAGCTAGATGCAGCAGTGAAAATTTCCAACAACATATTTAAGCACAACGCTATAATGTTCAGGAATGTCCAATGAATGCAGAACTGCATTATCTGTATTAAAACAATTAACCAACACCTAATTTTGCAGAAGGTACTGGTCATCCAAGCTGAAGCCTCACTGGTACCAGGACACAGTGTGCACGACTCTGTTCAACAGTCGGAGGGCGTGCTGTCAGATCCTGGAACCCATCCAGCTTCCATCCAACCGACACACCGTCGCTATCCCTACACACACGACAGCTCTGCGCTGCCGGGGAGAAGACGTGATTTATTTTAATTTATGCAAACTAAGTTTCCTGTGCAATCACTTGACTCCTAGGCTGGTCTCACACAAATAACAGACGTTAGCAAACGTGATGAAATCATCGTACTTGGTACGCACACCGCCAGCATGGAGGGCTGTTGGACAGTGTCCCACCCCCGAGGAGTCCCAGTCTCCAGCGGAACGACCAGGTAACAGAGTGACATCTACGGCACGTGGGCACATGATGGAGAAAACAAAGGAGGAGTGCATTCACCTGGCTGTGTGTGGATCGGTATCATGCCAGTTCACAAATCCTGACCTGCCTGAGAAGAACTGTTGAAATTTCCAACAATAACGTCCCAGGCTGGTCTCAAAGGAACGGTGAGTCTGGAAGAGATTCACTTCAGAGGTCAGGGGATACTTATGTCCTAGACAAGCATCAAATTCCCGTACAATCCAGACAGCCAGCACAATTCAGAAACAGTCTCTTCAGCTGTTCCATGCACTAGAGCAGAGAGTGCTTCTCCCCTTCCTCCTTCCCCCAGCTCCTGGAGAAGGAGCGTCTCAAGGTTTACTCACCCTGCAGGTAACCCAGTAACTATAACCAAGGGACCCTTTCTGTAAATTCCATGTCAGCACATATATGACAGCAGAATAATGTAATTTTACTATGGATTCAGATATTCAGAGGCTAAATTATGTTCCAGTGAACTCAGCTATGGAAATTGAAAACTGAAAATGTATTTATTTCAGAGCGACACATGATTATACACTTCTAGTTTGCCCTGTCTATTTTAAATTACTTTATGCAAATCTCATTTTCAAGGATTATGTATAGAGGAAAATTAGATGAGCCCTTAAATAGCTAATATAATATAATTGTAGAATTATTGTGTGTGTGCATAGCGAGCAC
The DNA here is from genome assembly GCA_013400615.1 of Syrrhaptes paradoxus. Taxonomy (NCBI): domain Eukaryota; kingdom Metazoa; phylum Chordata; class Aves; order Pterocliformes; family Pteroclidae; genus Syrrhaptes; species Syrrhaptes paradoxus. The sequence continues at coordinate 5,265 of VZTO01013203.1, read as the reverse complement.
ATAAGATCCAGATGCTAATGAGTAAATCAGGTTGATTTAGCAAACAGAAATTTGTTCTGATTAAAAACTGAGAGACAATTACTTCCTAGAAAGTTATTGTTTGTACTATGAGCTCACTGAAAGGAAAAAATCAACATGGCAAAAAAATACTTTTATAAAAAAAGAAAACATCAATTAAGTCATGTAAGTATGAATTCATTGCTCCCAGAACCTAGTCTGATGGCTTTATACGAAAAGACGTGAGATGTTTCCCAGGCACGTGAACTGTGTGAGGGAACAGCAGCTTTATGGAGTCACATCGTCCACGTGTGTCTGTCACCGCATCTCGCCTGGCAGTGCATCAGATGCAGATCCAGTTCCTTAACCCTTCTTTTGAGAGATACGGCTGGCTCCAGAGGGTTAACAATTCAGTGTTCAGCGTCTCTGAACCAACATTCCCCCCGTGCATCTCCTCGGATGAATGCTGGTCACAGACTTTGTCCAAATGGCAGCCTCGCACAGGGTGGAAAAGGAAAACTTGAGCTTAAATATTTCAGCTTCATAGACATAACAAAAGAAGGTTTTTTAAACTACAAATATAATAACTGTAATTCAGGGCGATTTTGTTATTTGGCATCAAGCGGACAAGTCAGCTTTGCCTTTCTTATGAAAAGCTGACATTTAATGCCTGAAAATAGCTCGAAAATGAGTGTGAATTACTCAGAGAAAAATATTGCCTCTAGTAAAGCCGACAACAGAAACTTTAAAACAATTGTGTGGAACAACCTGTCACCTCAGCCTACGAGCCCTACTGAGGGCTCAGCAACGTGTTCATTGCTTCCCAGCCTGCCACGGGTCTCCGCGGGAGTGCTAACGCACCCCGAGCAGGGCTGCCCATGCTTCCTGCTGTGCGGTGACCTGTGACGGTTCATCCCTGATCCCCAGGTCCCAGGTCCCAAATCATTCACCAGGTCTGACATCCCGTCCCGGCATCGACACGTCCCCATGGGCCAGCCTGGCCATCGAGGGGCTGCGCCTGACCCCGGTTCCCCACACTGGGTCTGACCATTTAAAGCACTACTTTAAAAATAAAAAACATAATTCACAGTGAACTTATATTTCCACTCCATAAAGCACTTGCATTTTAATGAAGAATACAGTTTCCTAGCAGCAGGTGTTAACATGGAAAAGAAAAACAAGATCATTAGATTGTGTACCTGCCTTCAAAAGGATAAACTGAAAATAGGATTTACTAAAAACACTCAGAATATCGTGAAACCCTCATCTGTCTTTACAAGCATATTAAATTTCATGAGGTTTCGAGTTTGCTTGAGGTGTTTCAAGGCTGTTGGGGCATACACACTGGAATGTTTTTCTAAGCTGTGAGAGCTGTACGTCTGCCCGCAGTGTGACCTGCTGGTAGCTGTATGGAGGCATCTTCCGATCGCCGCATCCTCTCGCATCCTGGGAAAGCTTAAAAACTAATTAAAAAGCTTCTGATTCCCAGTGTTTCTGCATTAAATACCAAAAGTAAATGTGAAATCCGAGGCCACAGGAATCTGTTCTTAACCTCTGTTTCTGCAGACCCCGAATGTACTTTCCTAATCTCTGCACAGTATGTAGGGCTACTCTCAGTGTTTAAAATTAAGTAAAGTCACAAACCTTTCCAGGATTAGGGTTATCCTCTGACACTCCTGTTCATTTTTATCAGTAATTTCCTCTGAATAATACTCCTGATCAAAGATGGCAAAGTCAGGCTCCAAAGGAAGCGTTTCTGCTCTCATCTGCGGTTATTCCCGCAGTCCGAGGGGCACGGTTAACAAAAGGCGTTTCCTTAAGCCCAGGGCAGTGACCAGATGAGTTTGATGCAGGCTGAGGAAAACTCCAGCAGAGGCAGAGAAGTAAATGGCTTATTGGATGAACAGGATATACCATTAAAGAGCTACAGGGACAGTCAAGAACTAAATTCAGTCCTCTTAGCATGAGATTTTTTTACTGATGGTTTTAGTTCTTAAAAACTAAAATTTTTATATCTTTGGTTCTGAAGAATATAACTTACCAATGACTAAACCTTTAGAAAATAGAAGTCTCCACTCCACAGCTGTAATATTTCTTATAGGTATTTGTGATGCTATTTTTCTATAAATGTGAACAGCCTTGTTTTTCTGCTTTGAACGTGGTGGGATTAAAAGCACAAGCTCTGGTGGCCTACAGTTGTGGCTTCAGCATAAGGAATCATCACTTACGTCAGAGTATGGCCACGTCTGCGTGAACACATCATAAAGCTTTGGAGTACACGCTTTCTTTTCAAGCACATGACATTTGCACACATACAGCACATCCTGCTCGGCATAAGCTAGGCTGCAGGGCTCTCTAGTGCTTACACCATTTCCGTACCTACTTGGCATGCACAGCGCTATATCAGAGCTGGGTTCATTATGAAGCTGGAAATGAGTTTCTACGGTTATTTGACTATCAGCTTCTCTACCCAATTCAAGGGTAGAGAAATCTATAAAAGACAGTCCTTCCTCTTTGCCTTATATATTATATTATTCTTATATTGCAGTCTCTGATATGTTACAGAAATCCAGTGCCTTCTCATAACCATTCTTCATTTTTAACCTCCTCCTGACCCAGGCTGTCTCCCCTTTATCTCTCCTATGCCCACTGCTTTCAGCATCTGCAGAGCTTAGTTCCTTATGCTTCTGGGGAAGTCATGTTCTACAGCCTTCTCTTGCTAATTAACATTTGTTCACTGCCTCCCTGACTGGGTAACAGGTTTTTTTTTTTGTTTGTGGAACCTTGTACTCGGGAACGAATCTGCTGAACACAACTGTCCTTTTGATTTTGGGATCAGTTTTGGCTAGCTAGAGGATACAATTTACAAAATACTTTGGGAGCATGAGAAAGCAAACAGCAAAATAATTATTAGATATTCACAGAGCTCTACGAAACTTCTCTCAGTGAAGGTGGGCATTTCCATCACTTGTAAGGACAGGCAAGATGCAAGTGGTTTGGAAAAGGGTTGGGTTTGGGTTTTTTTTTTTTGCTTTTTGGATGTCACTTCTGAGACTTTTATATGATCTGAAAGTTATCAGCTGTGGAATTCAATTCAGTAACACACAGACTAGAACGTGTGAAGATGAATTAGTTAAACTGTCTAAATGGAAATAACCACTATTGGCTTTATCTTTTCTGTTTTTGTTTTTTTTTGGGAGGGGCAGGTGGTGTTGGGTTTTATTTTAAAGGAATTTTCTCCCTCTTGTAGTCTGGGAGACAGCTTGCACACTGCTTGTCTTGCAGCAGCAATGCCCACTTGGTTCTGCAGGCTGCTAAAACCACAGCTTGGACAGGGGAAAAGTGCCTCGTGTACCGTCCCCAGGTCTCCACAGTTCAGCCTTCACAGAGAACACAGGTTAATGTCAGTTACTAACCTGGTACTGGAAGGTAAGGATTTAGCCACTTCTCAGAAGAGCATTACCCCTGGGGAGAGACAGAGGGGGAAGAGTTATAGACCTCATCCCTGAAGATGGTGAGTACAAGCCATGTCTCTTCAGCACTAGCTCCTGTCATTCTATTTGGTTCCTTATCCACCCTGCAATTCTTATAATTAATCTCTGTACTATGGGGTTTAAATAAAAGGATCTAGCAGCGTATTAAATACTTCAGTGAAGTCCAAATAGATGATGCGATGATGCCTGTTCTAAGCCCTCTATATAGAAAACCAATTATCCATGAAATTTACCCGTTCAGGCTGGTACAATGGATTTTTGGGAACTATCATCTATTCAATTTACTTCCATATTTTCAAGTATTCATCCTTCAAAATAAATGTGTTCTTAGAACATGTAACTTTAGTGAAGTTTAGCTCCAGGTAGACTTTAATCTTAAAAGCCATAGAACCTAGAAATAGAGATCTCAGGCTGTTTTATTGAAGTTTTGAATATTGTGCAATGTGGGTGACACTTTGGTCTCCTCACATACATACTTAGTCAAATACATCGCCTGGATGTGCAAAATGTGGTTCTTGTCTTTCTTTTGTTGCTCTGTTTGGTGTATAAAACTCTTAATGCTTTCCTGCTGGAAAGGGAAGTGGCAGAAAAAAGCAGCTTTCCAAATCTAATATGGGACGATACTGTTTTCCAGTCATTCTGACAGTATTTTACTATTGTCACTACCGTTTACTGCATAAGTTGAAAGTTGTGTTTAGTTTGGGGATACAATCTGGTGTGTTTCATAGAAACACCGATCAGATACCTTGCTAAAATGCCTCACAGTAGGTAGGTTTTTTCTCAGAGCAGGCTTCAGTGTCCTGTGGCAGCAGCCTGTGTATGATGGGACAGCAGCTGGTCAGAGGCCGCAGGAAAGCACTGTCTGGTGAGCGGAACATGGCACTTTGGCCTCAATGCCTGGAAAAAACAACCGGATTTACCCCTACTTTGGGGGGAGTGGGGGCGGTAAGACAGTTCATCCATGTGTAACATTATTTTTAAGAGACCGTGTGAATATTTGTATGTTTTTCCTCTCTAAAACATTACTAGGACCATCGTGCACACATACATACGGGCAGAGACCCCGGAATCTCCACCGATCCCATCTCTCTCAGCTGCCCGTGGAGAGGCTCCCAGACAGCAGCGGTTACCCACCCGCCTCCTTGCCCGCTGGAATTCCTCCAAAATTTGCAAAAACTCCCGGAGTCCGTTCACCCCGCCACGAGACGGTACCGCCGGGGTCGAGCCGGGGGGACAGCGTCGCCAGGCAGGGAAACCCCCTCCCCCAGAGCCCGAGGAGTGGATCAAAGAAGCCCAGCGCCAGCCTCGGGCAGCCGCACGGCCCCGGGGAAGCCAGCCCGCCCTGCCCGTCGGGGGGAGCGGAGGGAATCGGGCCCCCGAGGTACCTCCCGTCACCCGCCTGTCCCCTCCCTGGGAGCGGGCACCCAGCCCCGGCCGGCGGGACCCCCCAGGGTCGCCAAGTGGCCGCCTCCGCCCCCGGCCCAGCGCGGGCTGTGAACAATGGTCCAGCCGCCGCACGAGCGCGCTGCTCCCGGCCCCGCCCCGCCGCCCAAGTCCCTTGAACTTTCCTCGGGCGCCCGCAACAAGCGGACCGCACCGCGCTGCCTGGGCCACCGCCGCCCGCACGGCCCCCCGCCCCTCCCGCCAGTCCCCCCCAAGCACCGCCTGCCCTCGGAGCTTCCAACATCCCCGCGAACCGCCCACGCAGGGACCCCCCTGAGCCCGCCGCCGCTCGCGCTCCTCTCCCGTTCACACCCACCGCAGACCCCCGCTC
>VZTO01013201.1:52263-90247 GCA_013400615.1 Syrrhaptes paradoxus | reverse complement strand
TCTGTGATTCTGTGTGAAACTTGGCAATGGGCACAATGATACAAAACACAAAACTAAATATCCGATTGTCCATATATTTTCATATTCCATCTGAGTTCAGATTAAATAATATAACTGTTTAAAACAAAAGTCTAAATTTTTTTAGTATTTTCAATAAGTCCATACAGAAATATGAAAATATTAGGCTTTATTGCATGGTGAATATATTTACAAGACATTATTTATACTGTAAAAACTATTTTTTCTGATCTAAAGAATAAAATAATATAGTAAACTACAACGTATTTCTTGCATATTTTGTGAGTGAGAAGAAATCCATCTGAAAACTAAGTGAAAAGAGAAGAGCAGTCAAGAAATATGCAAAATACTGCTTTCTCAGTTTTGTCATATGTGGCATTGTGTTTTTAAATGGTGCTCACAAGAGGAGATGACTGTTAATCTAATGAGACTATACATTTAATACGTCACGTAATATAATGTGTTAAATCTCACCAGTGTAACTGTGATGGAGAAAAGCAGCCTGAAGGCAGGAATGTGAAAAATCAGGTCTGTAGCAGAAAGATTTTTCAACATCGTCATACAATAAAATGCAGTAAAAATTGATGGGAAGAAGAAATCAAGTATTTGTAGTATTCCAGCACCCAATAACAACAAATCAGGAACTAGCTTCTTGTAAGACTGTAAAAGGCAAATATTGAAGGCTAAGGTACTCCATCCCAGAATGACAGAAGGTTTGCTGGACATTGTTCTATGATTATTTTTTTTCCTATATGGAGAAGAAAGCAAAATCTACCTTCTTGGGTAAGTAATTTTGGAATAATAAAGACTTGATGTTGACCCAAAACTCCAGTCAGAGACACTGAATTTGGAGCTATTTATCAAAGCATGCAAGACGGTGGCTCAGTTATTAGCTGTAAAAGGAGCATAATCCACATTTTTCCGTATTTATTAGTTTCAATGAACTGGCTAGAGGAGTTTGTAAATAAGACATATGATTTTAGAGTCTGAAATTGGCACTGGAACAGTTTATCAACAGCTAATCCTCCTGATCTCTTATGGTGAGAACATTTGTGCAATGTATACATCAGTAAACAGATGACGTAAATTGAAAGTGCTCAGGATTGATATTGACATAACCAGAATTTGATCTTGCTTACAGGAAGATAGATTAGACTATGTTACATTAGGCTCTGTGAAACCTGCTTGATTTTGGGTTAAGGTCACATATTATTTTATGAGGGGTAGCTAATCTGAAGACTAGGAGTTATAAAGTGTTTTCATATAGATCTGAAAAACAAGAAAAGTTGTTTCAGGGTTGGATCTATTACTGAAAATAAGACACTTTTAGTGCCTGCAGTTATTGATAGAGCAAAGATCGTCAGATCTACCATGCTCAGTGGTTTATCAAATATTATATTATGTGGGAGAAGAACTGATTGTTTCAAAGTTCCAAAGAATGTATAGAAACATGAGGAAAATGCATGGAGAAGCCTTTGAACACTCATCTACTCCAGTATTTTACTACTACTACTCAAATGAGTTAAAAATATCAGTCCCATGAAAACATATAATTATTCATATTTTTAATTATTTGGTGCAAGTTCTTAACATGTGCAGTTTTAAATCAGAATTATATAGACCTGTATATTGATAACATGTAGAAGAACATGGAGAACAGGAACTGGTACCTTGAATAGGGAGAGGTTATTCTGAGTAAAGTTTCAGAACTTGGGGAGATAAAGGAAGATTAAGCTACTGGTCATTTTAATCCTGTGTGTACAAAAAGGCAAGACAAGATCACGGCAAGATAAAGCTATAATGACACACAAGAAATAAAAAAAACTCCAGATTTTCTCACAAGATGATAAGTTATATAACTTGAAATATGTTAAACAAAACAACTTATAGAATATGAATCATTGCGACTATGGAAAAAGAGTTACAAAACTTAGGGTTTTCTGATAAAGAATTTCAGTTTATTCTTCCAAGACTGGGGCAATGACATCACTGACAGATTTGGTAACACAGGTTGAAAGAACACAGGCAATTAGCCTTTCAGTCAAATCTGTAAGTAATTTGTGCTTGTCTTTTGGCAATATAGTATCAAAACTCCAAACTGAATGTCCAGTACTACTTAATGGGTCGAGAAGGAAGGAATCATCTAAATTAACATATGGATTTGCTGGCACAGTTTAATGCACTAAGGTGTTTATGACATAAAGGTCAGGCATAGGCACGGATAATGAGGCAATTTTTAAACCACATGAAAAGAGAAGAAAACTTGTGTTTATTGGCTAGTATAATATGAAATATTCAAAATATAATACCTCAATTATTGTGTAGCCACAGAATTTGAGAATATTATTTTTATAAAGTGCATTTGCAATAAAGACTATTCTATTCTGTTCTATTAAGTCACGTTGGTAAGTAGTGTGTCTTTCTGTATGATCTCCACGGATTATATCTAACAACTCACTTAAAAGGTAGAGTTGCCAACAAGAAAAGTTATTCATCTCTTGTGAGCTAGGTCCAAAGAACATTAATCCTACTTGAAAGTTATCACCAGAGAAAAGCTGAGATTTATGTTCAGGTCATGATCGATATCCTTAATTTAACTAATGGAGACAAACTCTGGTTCCTCAGTGTCATCTTGTCTGCCAAGGAACTTAACCTGCGGGAAAAAGATAAACCTTACTCTCTCAGTTTTTTACAGTTACAAGACGGTTAAAAAAGGCTTTAAGTGAGAGTGAGAGGCTGAGGGAAACAAGGTGTTTAACATAAAGACAGAATTTCCAAAGTATATAGTCACAGTCCTTAATCATGAACTGATCTTATAGATAAATATATACATATATATACACACACATATATATGTTTACATGTATACAACAAGTAGTTAGGAGACCTGAGAAGGAACTAAGAAATTATAATGAAAGACAGATTTAGTAGCTCTTCCACTCAGAGGATTTGCTTGTGACTAGATTTTCTTTAATGAAATTAGGGTTGATATGACCTGAATTTTTGTTAAAGCTAAATTTAATGGTCAGTAGAGCAGGAAGTTCTAAAGTTTAGCACTCCATTTTCATTTGTACTTTCTAATACCTCATGACAAAATATTTATTCACTTTTTTCTTTATACTGTGCTTTTGCTGAATATTTTTCTAAAGAAGATAGGAGATGAAGGCTACTGTTAATAATTAGAGAGACCTGTGAATATATTTAATATAGTACAAAAATACCCTTTTCTACCAGACTAAAATGCTATGAACTTAAATAAGATTAAAAGTACTAGTATTTGAAAAAAAGTTATGTGTAATTAATCAGAAAATAAATACTGAGAAAGGTGACATCTTTACACAAAGAGAATTGCTAAGTGTAATTCAGATGTGAACACCTTCTCAACAATGAATAGCAGCTGCACATAGAATCCCACTTAGTTCTACTACTGAACAACTATGGTATAATATAAATTCTTTCAAAAGAGGCCAAAAAACCCCAAAATTACACACAGGCACTCACCCTCTTTAATTCATGTCCCTTCCAACAATGTTTCCTTTGCCACAAATTGTGTAACCATAACACGCAGATAATTTTCCTTCGCTTCTTTGGACAACAGATTTAAAGAAACCTTAACTCCCTGTCAGGGCATGTAAGGATACAGTTTTCTATTGAACTGGGTGCAGCTATAAAAGTAAAAATACGAAAGTATAAATATCACCATGTATCAAAATTAATGTCAAATTTAATAACATTAATGCTTGAATTAGGTTCGTTATGCAATACTGTCAGCTGTAAGCTATGTGCATGGTATAAATTTTAATTCAAGAGTGAAATTTCACAGCAAACAATGGGAAAAGTTTCTTTTTGAATTTGTAAATCAGATCCTGGCTCTTCTAGTGGTTATGGTGATATTAGAGATCACAGTATTTCAAGAGCAAAAGCATTTTGCAGAACTGAAGAATGCATGCTCAAAATCTTTGTGATAATTCTACTGTCTGTCCTTCTGCTTCTATTATCCTTTTTCTAAAACAATAAGGAAGAATTTTCAGATGTGTTAAGTGTAACATCAAGTGGTTTAAGTGGTTACTTTTAAGGAAGAATCTACAAAGACTCAGAACCTCGTCTTCCATCCACTGAAATTCAGCTGTGACCTCTGGGTTGAACCAAAATCCACCAAGGGTCATTAAAATATACTATGTGCAGCTCAATATTGAAAATAATTGTTGTTTAATAAAGCACTGTTCCTCTCAAGCAAATATCAACCACTTCTTGTCTCACCATCCTTTTTCATGGCCTAAAAACAAAAGCTTAGAAAAGTGGCTGGTGGTAATATTAGAGAGTCTAAAGATTTTTATTTTCACCCCTTTCATCTGATGACCAGTGTAAATATGGAATTTACTGTAATAGCCTGGATTGTAGGGCTATATAGACAGACATCTATATTGCTTTGGGTGCCTTTCTCCCTAGATGAACTGCCTATGAGTTGGGCAGAAAAGCATAGCTTAAATAGTTCAATATTCTCCTCTCCAATAAAGTACAGTGTCAATTTAGGCAATTGGTCATCTGTACCGAGAGACCTCTACTCTGTGGTTCTCCTTTGAATTGTTCTTCAACATGTATGTGGTGCTGCAAGGAAATGGAAAGAAAGATTAAGTGCATGGTAGTGTCAGCGAAAATGTGAATAAGGCAGAGCTTTAGCACTTTTTTAGACTAACATCTCTTTGCTTTATGGCTCCACTGCCAACAGTGAGTGTCTGATTGAGTGGGACGGTTTCTAGAGCTATAAGCAGAAAAGAGAGAGCACACTGAGAGAAACCTTTAGAAGGATAATAGGGATTGAGAAGGTGAGCTTATTTCTTCATTATTTATAGTAACCACTCGTCTTTCAGACAGAAGATTTTAGTATGATGCTGAATATCTACTGAATATCCACTTACATATCCATTATTTTACTTACATTAACCCTAAATGCCCCTTTTTATTTCTATCTCATTTTAGCTTTGTAAAATTTCTGTAAGTCTTGTGCTAAGCAAAAGACACAGAAAATACACTTTTGGAATTGGCATCAATCACCTGCAACATTTGCTTTCCAAATTCTATACCAACTGGTGAAATGTGACTTAGGTGGCTGAGAGCATGCCACTCAGAAGTTGTTAATTCTTCTACTCATCTATTTTTGAAATGAATAAAGTCTGAATATGAGATTTATGTCTTGTGAGTACTTCTATGAGCTGTTATAGGCAGAAGAATCAGATATTTTGATTACAAATCCAAACATTTTCAAGTACTGCCAGAGTTACTGGAATTTTTTATACAGTAAGAAGCTAAACTCCTGAAGTAAACTTCCAGGAAAGCACTAATTTAAAGAATTAATTTAAAAGAAAGTGAAGTATTAATTTAAAATAAAATTATATATGTCAAGTATTTTTACTCATGCAACTAGTAACCTACTGGATTCATTGTCAGGTAGTGAAACATATTCAATAACAGTAATAATCAGACATTTAAAAACTGGTGTTACAGAGAATGGGGTGCTAGCTGTTGGTGGTGTTGCAATTGAACTAATTCACCAGCCAATAACAAAAAAAATGGTTTTGAATGAGGGCTTGAATTAATGAAATATCAAAATTTTTTTTTTAATTATGATTGTGTCCTAAGCTATCAGAAAATTAGTCACGCTACTTATGGTTTCTTAAAACATATAGGCCACATCCATTGATTTAAATAAACCAAAACTCCCAAAAGTCTTTTAATTGAATCAGAAATATAATTTTTTAAGTGTTCACCTGTAGCAGAAACTGGCAAGAGGAGAGCCACCTTGCCTAGTGGAACTACCTTCAGGATTTTTTTTCAAACTGCACAACTCTCCAGCTCTTGCAGGGAGCCTTTCCCTGTGACTGCATATATATGAGAAGAGAAGCCCCAATCCAACTATTGACACATCCCGTAGTCAGTAGTGCTGTGTGTTGGAGGCATACCAATAGTACAACAATTTAAAGATTGATGGGAAATTTGATTGGCATCAGTAGTGAGAATTAGGAAATAGGAAAGGATACAAGAGATGACAATCGAGGAGGAGCAGCTATCCAGGACAGGAGCTTGTTATTAAATAAGAACAGTTTTGGTACTAAACCATAAACATCAAAGCAGACTTGTCTGTTCCCAGTTACACTGTTAATTTACTCACTCAGCCCACAGTCAGTAAGACTTCAGGAACACTGGGCTCAATGCTGAAGTATAATTGCTTTGAGCACACGTAGTGACCAAGCACAGCTGCTTTTAGAAGACCGGACTTGCAGCAGCCTGCATAGAAATCCACACCTGTATCCATAACCACAGCAGTAGGACAATGGATTACTGATTTTTACTGACCAGATACATACAGTTAGCCATGTGACAGAATAACACAGAATTCTAGCAAGTGTCATACAGCTCCCTAGCAGTATCATTCCTTTCTTCAGTGTATTTGCTTATTACCCTATATCAACAGACAATTGTCATACTTAACGGAATGGCAAAAGAATGAGTTTTTCCTTGTTTGTGTATTGAAACAGAATATTTCTTTCGCATGTTACAAAAAAAATTTTCATTATGAAAATAATTACTATACAGATTAAAATGTATTAGCATTTCATATTATCTATGCATTAATGTAATGCTTCTTCTCTGTGTTGTTTTGATTATTCCTTGTGGCATTTTGCATTGTCAAGCAGTATGTTCTGTGTCAGAAACACTGTTACTAATGTTAGTAATCTACACAGATATCTGCAGTGCCTGGACTGCAAATGGCTCCCTGGTAGAGACAGTGTTATTAGTGATGATGAGAGATAGGGAAAAACTATGTATTTCACTGGTTTGGCAATAGGCATAGTATAGAATTTGCATAATAATGATTTTCAGTATTTGTTTAGGTTTCATGCAGGGTTTGTGCAATGGACGTATGTTTGTAAACTACTTTTTCTAAAGTTTTCTGTTAGGGTTTGTTCAACATTATATGAACTTTTTAATGTATCATCTTTTCCACCACCTCTATGAACTGTACATCCATATATGCATTTTACACTAGTGACTTAAAAGTATGAATTGCTAAATCAATGCATAAACCTGATACAAAAAAATGAGGTTTCCTCCAAGTATAAAACTGATATGTAGTTTTATTTTGTTTGAATAAATTAGGAAACAAATATTCGTGAGTCACAGAAAAAAAAAAGAATAAAAAGAAAAAAGAAAAACTACCAGGTTAAATTTATGATCATTGGTTATATGTGAGAGTGTGTTTACTGTAAACTTCTTCAGGGTAGTGGAAAATAAAATCCTTCATTTTGGTAATTTAAAAAGTAACTACAAGAAATTGATTCATTTCTATTTAAAATTTTTTCTAGTCACTTGCAAACTTCAGCTCTGAAAATATATTTTGTGATTATAGTACTTTGACACAATACAATTCAATACATAGTCGTCTTTACAAGAAGATCATTTTAAATGACGCTGAAATTTGAAATCAATAGCATATTCATTAGCTCACTGTTTTGTCACCTAAGAGAGCTAAAATTTATCTCAGAATTACTTTCAAAAAATTACCTAAATATCTAGATAAATAGTGAATTATTTATGTACTTTGATAATTAAATATGGTAAATATGTCTACAACTTTTTAATATAAATGAAAGAATAAATAAGTTAAAGGTGTCAATAAACATATTTTTGGAAGTACATTCTGGTCCAATTTATGTAGGTGCTCTTCTAATAACATGTATAATTGAAATAGAGATTTTCTAAAGGTAAAGTTATTAGACACTAAGCATGTGCTACCGTTTTACGCAGTTAGCAGGTGGTTAAAGAACAGCAGATCAAGAACAGCAATAAATTTTTGCTTTACCAATGGAAGGTTACCTGAGAAATCCCTTGGTGATCTGTGAGGTAACCTGGTTTTTTATGTATATTCATAGATGGATGATCTAGAAAATGTATTAAACAATGAAGGAATATGCGATGTTATCAAAATTATCCAGAATAGTCAAAATTAAAGTTAATAGCAAAGAGTTGCAGAAGTATTTTATGGTACTAAGTAACTGGACCCTAAAGTGACAGGAGAAATTTGATATAATCATCATGAAGGAAAGAAATATGGAAAAAGGTCAGACAAGTGTATATATGTGTATATATAAAAATTCATTCTAAACTAACACATTAGGAAAAGCACTAGAGTCATGGTTAATTTTATCAAAACGGCAATTCTTAGCAGCAGTCAAAATTTGGGAGTTTTAGAAAAGAGGAAAAATATGTAAAACAAAATCATAAAACATTACTGTGGTATTTCTTAATTGTGTAATTCATATGTATCTTGAATGCTGAACATCTTTCAAGTCTCCGTAATTCAAAGGAAAAAGTACAGGTAAAAACAAATTACAAAAAAACCCCTTGTATATAAGGAGAGATTAAATCACCTGAGTTACTTCATCTGGAAAAAGGAACAACTGAAGGAAAATATATGATTGCAATATAGAGGGATATGAACAAAGCAGAGAAAGTGGAAAAAAAAATGAAGTTTTATTCAGTATTTCACACAGTACAAAACCCAAGAATAATCAAAAGACGTTCAAAAAGAATTCTTGAATTGAAGGTAGCGTTTTTTCCACTCAACGTGCAAAAGAATTGTGAAACTTATCGGCAACATGCTGTGTCAATGTAACTGCCATTGCAGTTATTAAGTTATATGTAGAAACACACTCCAGTTCAGAGACTCCTAAGCTACAGGATGTCAAAGCTGTGAAGTTAAATTGAGAGAAGTATTAATTTATTCTTGTATCCACAACTGGACACTAACACAAGATGAGAGAGTAGAGGAGTTCTTTATCTTGCCCATTACAATTGCTTTTATGGGCATTTCAGAGTCTAATCGTTTCTTCAAGTGAACTAAGAGAGCATCTGACTGGTGCATTTTTGATATGGGCCTGGATATGAGTAAAATTAATCATTTGAAAACCATGAAACTTGGGTTGCTCTATCTGCAGACATGTGCAATGGACTTTTATCTCATAACAGGTATTGTTAATTGGCTGACAGTCTTAAATAGTCACCATGTTGCAGTCTGTTGTAGAGAGTAATAAATAGAGAGGAAAGAAAAGATCATTATAAATGATAAGTAAAACCCTTCTCTTTGACTTAAAGTTAGCATCTGAGTACAAAAACTTTGTTTTCTTAACACTTGCAATTTAAATAGATGGGTACTTTGCCATAGTAAATACTACATTATGGTATATATTTTAAAATTATCACTGAAACTCAGACACCAGGAAACTGAACACAGATGAGTTGAAAGAAATTTGATTTTGTAGAAGTGGCAGATTTTTTCTCTCCCTGAAACTTGCACAAAAACAACAAACTGCAGCTTCAGTTTCCTGTGATTCCATTAAAGGTATTCTTACACACCTGAGACTTCTTGCCTATGTAATTGAGAAAGATAAACCAGTATTGACTCATGTGTCCTGTAAGAAAAGAGAGGAGAAAAAGACCTAAAGGGTTGCTATGGCATTTATTCCATCAGTGCATAATTGTTCCCTGAAGTGTATTTCAAACATCAGACTAGTCTGCCTTAAAAGACTAAGCAATACATTTATGAAATACTTATTACAACCCTATTTTATGCTTAAAACTAATATATCCTAAAAGCATAACCCTACTGTATAATATTATTTTCTTGATTTAAATCACACTTCTCTTGGAAATCCTCCCTTGCATGTTCATCAGGAACAGGCAAATTACTATTATAGGGGAAAACAGTAGCAACAGCTTCAATTAAAATGCCATTTTACTACATTTTAAAACACAAAACTTTTCAGTAGAATCCTTGATACTATGTCTTTATATATTTCTGAATTATTAGGCTTTTAGAATGAGGTTTAATGTGTTATCTTCTTTATGATCCTTGTACTTAAGGGATTCTGAAACTGACTTTTGTGGAAAGGTCTTTTAGTATTTATGCTATTATTATCCAGTCTGGCTAAACAGGTACTACGGGTGGCAAAAATAAGAAAGGATAATGAGCACAATAAGAATGCATTAAGAAAAAAAGTTCCACACTTATTTAAATTAATTTATGTTTCTACAATGATACACACAAACCTTAATGAGGATAATGTATGTTCTTTTTTTTGGAAGCTTTCAAAAAAAAAATAATGCTGCTTGTGTTACTGTATCTTTACATGACAATCTTAGTGGTATATCTTCTCTAGATAGAAGAACACTAACCGGTTCCAGTCTATTGAACCTTGTTGGTTTTTATGTGCTGATCTGCTAAGAGAAAGTAGGTTTCATGTAGATCTCTTTTCCTATGAACAACCTAAGACAGAAATTAATAGAAAGAAAGGTTTGCTCCAGAATAACATAAGCACCTGGTTCTCAAAGACCTGATCTAAGTGGGACAAGTCATTAAGTGGAATTTCCTCCACCAGCACATAAGAGAATCATAGCCAGGGGTCCTTTTACAAGGTAAAACAGCAGTGTTGTGTTCAGTGAAAAGATCTTTCACAGAAGTCTTACTGAAAAAAAAAAAAGAAAATAAAAGGTATGGTGTTTTTTTGGGGAAGTGGAGGGGAAGGGGGTAGGGAAGGAAAAAAAGTGCATAAATGTATTTTTAGCTTCATTTATTGTTAAGACTTACTCAAAAGTAAGAAACTTTTAATAAAATTTCTTACTGAGAAAGGCAAGAAAGGGCACATTTTAATTTTACCACTGTGGAAAGGGCAGCAATAACTCACCACTTACTTATTTCTACGCGTTAATCACCAGGTACACAACAAGAATACACTTATTTTCACTCTGAACTAGCTATTTACTGTGTCACCAGAAGGCCTAATCTATATATATATATGTCTCTATAAATATATACATATATATACACATTATCATTAAGGTCATGTAAAGAATCATGAGGTATTCCAGTGAGAAGAGGGATATTAGGGGCATTGGAACAAACAAAGGGTACCTGATGGGAAGACCACAGAAATTGAAGTGGGTATCCCTTGACAGTTATTGCAGTGGGGAAGTGCATCGCATACACACATCAAGAAATGGAATAATAGCATATGTAATCCAGTTACAGTTGATAATAAAGAGTGCTTCTGTAGGAAGAATGATATTCTGATGAATATAAATATAAGTAAAACCAAAACATGCAGATATTGTCAGAGGACATTGAACATTAAAAAAATTATTCTCTATCCTGAACACACAGAACATTCAATCTGTAACTTTTTTTTTTTGAAGAACTGTTCACTGTGTGCTAATTATAAATCAAAGATGTAACACAACAAATGCACACAGCTAAGTTTTAACAGTGCAAGAGCAGGGCACAGAAGACTTATGTAACAAAACCACAAACAGCAAATTTTCAATATATGCAAAGTAAGATTTATATCCAGCATGAGTGAAGATAGGCATTTAGTTTCACTCAAAAACCCCACATTTTATATATAATGTGCAGGAAAAGAGATGTATGGAGAAACACACAGAAAGAACAGGAAATCATTCTAGGTTTTATGTGTATACTAAGAGTAATGAAATTAACTTCTTAAAACCTTGGGAACTGAACAAGAGAAAAAAATTTCCGGTGGTAGCAAGACGACAATCAAAAAAGACCTTGAAAAACAGAAATTATTACTTACAATTAAAATCCTACAGTGACAAGGAAACAACAATGTAAAGAGAAAATTCTCAGTCTATGGGCAGAGTATGACTGCTGCACACTGTTGCTTCAGTACTTGCAGAATATGTGGCAAAAACTATGCTCAAAAGGAAAATAATTATTTTTCTCTTGCTTCTGGATATCAAAATGTCATCAACATATATGTAGCTTGTGATGGCACAATAGCTGAAAAAGCCACGAAATCCCAGCAAATATCCTTGACAAACCACTATCTTTCTTACCATTAAGAGTCCTATGTGTGATGTTAAAGCTGCAAAGATATAAGAAAAAGAAGTACGAACATAGAAATTCTTCTAACTGATCTGCTCTCACAGTGTTTTAAAAGAATGTAATAAAAAAGGGGAAAGACTAAAGGAATCAGCTCACCTTGTATAATTCCAGTATTTTTAAATACACTATTGATATACACTTTCAGCGACTTCTGTGAATTATCACAGACATTTTGAACTGATAGATTGAGTTCATTAAGAATGAGCAATGGAAACAGGGAGCTATTAGAAAAAAAAAAAGGATACTAATACTAATACTTTTAGGTATTTATTATTAGGATCCTAATACTTTTAGGTCAGGTACATATTTTGTATTTATGTACCCCATGAGAAGCTTTAACAAAAGTAACATCCTTTTCTTTTTTTAAAATTATTTTTAATTTTTATTCCTGTTTTTGGTCATCTGCATCCATTATCAACAACAGCTTTTAAATAATAAGCTTTTAGGGAAAGGTTTTTAACAAGACCCCAACACAGCCAGGGCCACAATCTTAAATGAACTTTTCAGGAATTCATCATGTTATAAAAAGTAATGGAAATGACCAATTAGAAACTTCATTCTAATAGCTTGTTTCCTATTCAGTGGCCTCTGTTGAGAGGTGGATAAGCATATTACACCACTCCTTTTTAGTTTTACCTACTACTTTTAACTATTATCATGCTCCAAGCCGATTTCAGTTTCAGTGCAGATATTAAATTTCTGAAAAGTCTTTTTTGTTTTTGCTTTTGGGTTGCAGGATGATGGATGATAAAGAACACTGTCAAGGTTCCACTCTTTCTCAGCTCCTTCACTAGTTCAGCTTCTGTTCAACACCAAAGGAAACAGGGCACACAGCTTTACTTAAGACTGACAGTTACACATTTATAAATAATTTCAACAAAAGTTTTTCAGCTCCCTTAATAGAGAAGAAATTGTAAATGGATCTTCTCAAAGCAGAAGCAATGAACTGAAGGACATTTACAATGAAGTCTTGTGCTTGATTTCTTCCATATATTCAAACAAACGCAAAACTGAAGTAACATGAAATAATAAAAATTAAGCATCTTAAAATCTGATAATCCATGGTGATTCATAGCTTTAAATTAAACATGATCAAGTAGTACTCTAACTTCAGAGAATCACAGAATGGTTGAGGTGGGAAGAGACCTCTGGAGCAGNTAGAAATTCTTCTAACTGATCTGCTCTCACAGTGTTTTAAAAGAATGTAATAAAAAAGGGGAAAGACTAAAGGAATCAGCTCACCTTGTATAATTCCAGTATTTTTAAATACACTATTGATATACACTTTCAGCGACTTCTGTGAATTATCACAGACATTTTGAACTGATAGATTGACTTCATTAAGAATGAGCAATGGAAACAGGGAGCTATTAGAAAAAAAAAAAGGATACTAATACTAATACTTTTAGGTATTTATTATTAGGATCCTAATACTTTTAGGTCAGGTACATATTTTGTATTTATGTACCCCATGAGAAGCTTTAGCAAAAGTAACATCCTTTTCTTTTTTTAAAATTATTTTTAATTTTTATTCCTGTTTTTGGTCATCTGCATCCATTATCAACAACAGCTTTTAAATAATAAGCTTTTAGGGAAAGGTTTTTAACAAGACCCCAACACAGCCAGGGCCACAATCTTAAATGAACTTTTCAGGAATTCATCATGTTATAAAAAGTAATGGAAATGACCAATTAGAAACTTCATTCTAATAGCTTGTTTCCTATTCAGTGGCCTCTGTTGAGAGGTGGATAAGCATATTACACCACTCCTTTTTAGTTTTACCTACTACTTTTAACTATTATCATGCTCCAAGCCGATTTCAGTTTCAGTGCAGATATTAAATTTCTGAAAAGTCTTTTTTGTTTTTGCTTTTGGGTTGCAGGATGATGGATGATAAAGAACACTGTCAAGGTTCCACTCTTTCTCAGCTCCTTCACTAGTTCAGCTTCTGTTCAACACCAAAGGAAACAGGGCACACAGCTTTACTTAAGACTGACAGTTACACATTTATAAATAATTTCAACAAAAGTTTTTCAGCTCCCTTAATAGAGAAGAAATTGTAAATGGATCTTCTCAAAGCAGAAGCAATGAACTGAAGGACATTTACAATGAAGTCTTGTGCTTGATTTCTTCCATATATTCAAACAAACGCAAAACTGAAGTAACATGAAATAATAAAAATTAAGCATCTTAAAATCTGATAATCCATGGTGATTCATAGCTTTAAATTAAACATGATCAAGTAGTACTCTAACTTCAGAGAATCACAGAATGGTTGAGGTGGGAAGAGACCTCTGGAGCAGCTGAGGTCACTTGGGTTGTTCAGCTTGGAGAAGAGAAGTCTGAGGAGTGACCTCATTGCAGTCTTCAACTTCTTCAAGGTGTGTAGCAGAGGGAGAGGTTCTGAGGTTTTTTTTGGTGTCAGAGAGGTGATGCCAGGTGGAGCCAGAGGTCACCTCTCTCTGGTGACCAGTGATGGGACACTTTTTTTCACAGTAAAAAAGTGTTTCCTTATGTTCAGACAGAGCCTCCTGTGTTTTAGTTCATGCCCATTTTATCTGGTCCTGTCACCGGGCACCACTGGAAAGAGCACAGCTCCATCTTCTTTGCACCCTCCTTTCAGATATTTGTATACACTCATAAGATACCCCCTGAGCTTTCTCTTCCCTGTGCTAAATGGTCCTACTTCTTCCATCCTCACAGGAGAGGTGCTGCAGTCCCTTAATCATTTTGGTGCCCATTCCCTGGAATGTCTCCAGTATCTCCATATCTCTCTTGTACTGAGGAGCCCAGAACTTCACACAGTGCTCCAGGTGTGGCCTGACGAGTGCTCGACAGAGGGGAAGGATCCTCTCCCTTGACCTGCTGGCAATATTTTGTCTAATGCAGCCACTGATACCATTCACCTTCTTTGCAGCAAGAACACACTGCTGGCTAAAGAATAATGTCAAGAGGTGAGAAATTAATTCAGAAAGATTCATCACTATACTTCAAGAGTTAAGCGGGGCTGCTGGCGTGAGTACTCAATGTTAATAAAAGTAATAGTAGTGAAAGTCAGTTTAGACAAGAGTATCAGTCCTCATGGAGAAGCACAGTTCTGTGCTTAGAGAACACTATAACTGAAAGACAGTTACAAAAGTCAAAGATAAGATACAGAAGTTTACA
The DNA here is from genome assembly GCA_013400615.1 of Syrrhaptes paradoxus. Taxonomy (NCBI): domain Eukaryota; kingdom Metazoa; phylum Chordata; class Aves; order Pterocliformes; family Pteroclidae; genus Syrrhaptes; species Syrrhaptes paradoxus. Next base: position 75,105 of record VZTO01013201.1, on the reverse strand, counting down.
ATTAGAAGACTAGTTTAGATCTATTTGGTTTCCATTACTAGTAAAAATGACATCTATAAACAGATATGTGGTAAATAGTAGGGAAATATTTAGTTTCATAAACGTAATTAATGACCATAACCACGAAAAAACCTGAGGACCAGAGTATTTATATTGTTTCCCCAGAATTCTAGTAACTTGAGGAGAGCAAAAACCAAATTGACTTTGGCCAAACTGACATCTTTAAATACATTTTTTGACTTTACACTTAAAAATTAGTCAAGTACTCTATGTGATTTTATTCGGTTTTATGACAAGATTTGGGAGGGGAGAGGGGAGGCTGCAGGGTTGGCCTCTGTGAGAACACACCAGGGACTGCTCCCGTGTCAGACAAAATCAGTTCCAGCTGGCTTGAAAAAGGACCCACCACTGGCAAAAGCTGATCCAAACAATGATGTTGGTGGTGCCTCTCTGATATTACCTTTAAGAGAGGATAAAAAGTACTGTGCAGAAGCTGTGAGAGAGACGAGTGAGAAAAACATGAGAAACAACCCTGCAGGAACTAAGGTCAGAGAAGAAAATGGGTGGGGACATGTCCAGGTGCTGGAGCAGAGATTCATCCGCAACCTGTGGTGGGACAGGCTGTCACCCTGCAGCCTGTGGAGGACCATGGTGGAACAGATATAGACGCTGCAGCCTGTGGAGGACCCCATACCACATCAGGCGGATGTGTCCTGAGGGAATCTGCAGCTTGTGGAAAGCCTAGGAAGGAGTAGGCTGCTGGCAGGAGCTGTGGCCCTGGAACAGCCACAACCTGTTCTTGAAGGACTGCACCCTGTGGAAAGGACTCACATTGGAGCAGTTCTTGAAGAACTGCAGCCCATGGGAAGGACCCATGTTAGCAAAGCTGTTGTGCAATCTAAACACATACACAGCCTCTATAGCAAAAAAGTCTTATATTCTGTACCATGTTCTAAGTAAAAACACTATTTTTCTGATACATCTACAGCTATACAATTCAATTGAAGAAAGAGATCTCAGCTCATATTCCACCAGCAGTGTCAGCTACTAAATAATTCCAAAGGATGAGTATGTCGAGACAAAAGGAAAAGTAACTTAAGCTTAACTTCCTTTTCACCTCTTTTTTTTTAAGTCATAATGTGAATTTAAACATTTACAGTGAAATTCAGACACCACAGGATTAAAAGCAAATTTTCCACAGGCTTCAACAGAACTTGAATATTCCCCTTTACATTATAAGTAGTAAACCTACTTCAAGGATCACTAAAAAAAACAAATAAACATCTCTGCTCCGCCTGTGAAATATTAGAAGAGCTTTTTTCAAATGTTCAATGATTTATGAGGGAATTGATGGTATCTGGCCTCCTGCAGAGAACACTTCATTGTAAAACAAAAGAAAAAAACAATTCCACCACTACTGCTTACATTGAGACTACTAAAAATGTCATCCTTAAGAAGAAACAGATTAGACTATGCACCCTGTTTATTAACCTGCACACTGTAATATGAGTTTAGAAAGGTGGCAGAAACACAAACAAATTTTAATTCAGAAATGGCTTTACAGAAAGTAGCACAATACATAAGTGTAGCAACAGTTATTCTTAGTGAAATACGTCATGCGACTGACATTTCCCAAAATAATTTGATTTCCTCTTCTTCTTATTCAGTCATAATAATTTCATACAAACTGCTGAAAGTCTTGAAAAGGGGTTCAAAACTATCTAAAATAGAAGATGTTATTTAACTTATAGAGCTTTTCACACTGGGCTAATTTTGTGTTTATTAAGAAAAATAAAAATTTATAGAGAAATAAGGCTTTCCAGTGTCTGTTAGCTAATTAAGAAATATTGACAGCTTTCAGAATTGTTGATATACCGATGTAGAAGGTTAAAAATAGCATACTAAAAAAAGGACTTTTTAAAGATTTATTACTTTGTCCCTTTTCCACTCCTCAGACATGGAAGGGGAGTGTAGTGAGGGGGGTTTAGACAAAATCCAACAGATTCACAGTTATTTACTCCAAACATCACAACCGTTGAAGCTCATTGATGAGAAATTAACTTGCACATTCTTAACTGTAGAGGGACTTTCCAGGTACTTGTGGTGCTCAAATGCAGCTCTGATGTTCTGATTCCAAGCTAATTTCATATGATTTCTGGGGCTGGCATCAAGTCTGTCAAGTTTAATTTTATAAGAGGATGTGGTTTAACAAATCTTGTGCATGTTCAAAATATATCTTGTTTTCCATCTTCCTTTCTAATAAGAATATGAAAATTTCCTCCAATAGATATATATGACAGTAGTGAATGCCTGCTCCTATTTAGCACTGCACTCCTCAGGAAAGTTAAATTGCAGTTTGGTTTTAATACGCTTTACTGCAATTTTAATTCAGTTCATCTGGACTGAGATGTAACCACTGTCTCAGACAAAAGATGGATTTTTAAAAAAACCCTATGAGTTTTCTGTAAGATCTCTGAGGTTCAGTTTGAATAGAGAAGTAATAGAAAGTTCTTTTTACAGTGTCACATAATTAAAGATCTGTTCAATGATTCAGTAGTTTGCCAGTATGTTACAGAATAATTATACATACAACAATTCAGAATATTTTTACAATGTAAACTTCAAACTAATAAAACAAAATGTTGTTAAATACACTCTAATAGAAAATAAATACGTTACCTCAGAGGCAGTCACAGAATAAGTAGTCACTAAATGATAAATTTTTAAGATAACTTCATAACCGTAAGTCATGCAAAAGATAGTACCAAATTGAGATATATTTACATTATTAAACATAATTTTGGCATCCATAGTAGCCCATTAGACTTAGATACTTTTTCACTGAAACTAAGTTTCCTGCTAAGGGTCAGAAAGTGTAACTTTTCTGCTTTATTCTTATTATCTGTCTTCAACGTATCCATAGCCTGTCAGCTAGTGATGTGCATTACACTGTGCTGTTTGCATTAAGAATATCTATACTAGTTAATAGTTAATGAGTTCAGGCACAGGCATTTTCACCTTAGGCCCAGATTCTTTAATTTTCTGCTGAGTTTCAGGAAGTTTACAAAAAAAAATATCAATGTGCTCCTAGATCCTTAGTACAGTAATCCTTATTTAAGCATATATATAGAAAAACATGTTCAACTATGGCATATAAAATCCAGCTTTTACCTATTGGAGTCATGATTCATGCACACCTGACAATACAATATACAAACACTGGGTAAATGAAGAATTCTTCAGAGAATTCTTAAAATGACATGTAGTTTGCACAACATATTTTTACTGATTTTCAGATCAAAGGGAAGAGAGAAAAAAAATTTAAGCTGCCTTTATTGTCATGCCAAAACCCTCATCTCCAAGGCTTTTTATAAAGCTGAGCTAGTCAATGTGTAATTAAATCTTATAGGATACAGCAGTGTTACTCGTTACAGAAAAGGTATTTTATGGTCAGCAATCTTATTTTCAACTAGCAGGATGATACAGAAGTCACATTTCACATAAGCATTATTTCTGTTATTTTATGCTGCAATAATGCTGCACTAATATAGTGTCACTGTGTATTTAAAGAACAAACAGATTCAGCAAAACACCTCTACCTTTCTCATATTTATAATGTCCTGTGTATTACTGCAACAGTATTTTTATGTTTGAAGGGTCAGTCTTGTGGGGTGCTAAGCAATAAATCTCAATCTCAATAAATCTCATAAAGCATTCGGCCTACATACAGTTAGTATAAGATGGTGCAATATTTATTCCATAAATATGATTTTTTCTTACAGTTGCAAACAATGGCCACAGTTACAGAAAATACAGAACTCAATAAAAAACTATTAAAATTTTTTTTAAAAGTCACTGCACCATAAGAACTTCAGTTAATTAACGTGAATGGGATGAGAGGCTGATTCAGGAGTATCACAGAAAAAGGAGGGGGAAAGGGAGAGGAAGAAGATTGAAGGACTAATGAAAGTGCTGAAGGGGGATAAAATTAGTACCTTAAGTTAGGCACAAAGTTCTGATTTCCAGAAAACCTCTTTTCATCAGAATCTTGTAGATTTCCAGGTAACTGAGACCTAGATAAAGTTTTACAGAGGAGGGATGAATGTTTGTAAAGTAGACAGTGTTCAAGTCAGTGAGTAAGGATGCCACCGGATTCTCAGAAAACCACAGGTTCTTGCAAGTTCTACTAAAATGAAATTATAATATTCAGTTATATTTTTACAATGGTAAGTGAATTTCACAAGATTATAAAACTAAAATAAAACCCCAAAACTTGTAGCAAGCATTTATATGGCAAGTCTTTGTCTTGTGACTACACAATTTTTCTAAGAGGATGCAAAGATCTTCATATTGTTGCATCCCCATATATAACCCCAGTATGCAGAAGTATGAATGGAAAAAAATGTTTGATCACAGATCCTGACTACTAGTACCTCTCTTTCTAGTCAGTGTGGAGGACATTATCAGTCTAAAACTGTCAATAAACTTTGTTTGGATATTCAGATTGCCTCTCATTTCTTTCATCATTACAAGGAATTTACTTTAGGCTTCTATCAAAATATCAACATGAAAACTTGTAATTATATTCTGCTATGATAGAGCAATGACAGCTTTTCCCCTTTTAAATATTCAATATTGTGTTAATTGACCATTTCAGTTTCACATTTAAGCAAAACAGTAATTGTTTTTGAAAGATAGTCAGATATAAGAATATTAGAGAAGCTTTATGGCAGGATATATATGGGCTTGTCACTAGAGGCAAACAAAACAAGAGCACCTCAGAAATGAAAAAAAAAATAAAGCAGTTTTAAAACATTGAAATGTGAAAGAACAATTCTGCTTCATTCAGCAGGAGGTTTATACCTTTATCTCTTTCTTTCCTTCAAACAAAAATGAATGTATTAGGCTTACAGATGTAAATAAAATTGAGATATTGTTGTAGAATTAGCAGAAGACCCATCCTCTTTCTGATAGCATATCAGCCACAAGAAGAAAATGGTATCAATTAGTGAAGCATTAATTTCTGGAACTAGGGCTCAAAATTGTGATTTCCTAGACTACTACCGATGTTCTAAATAGCTATGAAAACCATGCACCTATTTATTCTTTAGTAGTAATATAGTTACAACAAACTAACTTTCTTTGTTTTGTGCCTAGTTTTCTTTTGCTTTCAATGCACTACCTAGAAATGAACGCAGCTGGGATAAGAAAATTTAAATAGGAATATTAAAAGAACATTAAATAAAAGATACAAGCATTGAAAGAACATCTGCAGTGTTAGGTGACACTTCCCAGATAAAAAATGTACATAAAAATGTTAACCAAATATATATTCATCTAAAGAGAAAAAATGTTTTATTAATTTCTGGGTACAGATTTTCTAGTATTCACCAAATTTAACGTCTTTAGTATTACATGCTCAAAAGTCAACTCACACAGAATATTTTATATTTCTAAAGAAGGAAAAATGTTGGATTTTCATGTGGTACAATTTCCTGTTCAGTATTTGAAACTCACGGTTGACTTGCAATAGTGTTTAACTAGACATAAGTTTTAGTTCTGTTTTCTTGAAGAAGAATTATTAATTTTAATAATTCAAGAAGAATTTTAAGAAGAATTGTATCTCTAGAATTGTTTTTAAATGTATGTACTATATTTGTCACATTGCTTATTAGATGTACACCAACAGTTGAAGTTCATTACTCAATTTACAGACTAGAAAGTGTGGACGATTTTTCATTTGAACGCTGTGAATTCTACATCATTTATCTAATAAAATGTTTTTCATAAAGCCTTAGTAAGTACTAATATAAAAATGTCATTTAGCAGTGGAAATGTTGGGGAAGAAGAGACAGGAATAATTCTTAATCCATGCAGTGTAAAGTTTTCCATTTGGTCTACCACGAACGGTTCTTCTAAAGTGCAAAGAAACTAATTGCATTTAATTTATGCTTCATTCCAGTATGGAACGCTCACTTCTCAGTTGGAAATAATTAATTGATTTCTGGACATATTTTGCAGCTACAACGATTTTGAATAAAATTTTTAATATACCAAAAATATTGCTTTTATGTTATAGTTTACGTGTCCTTTATTGCATTAATTTAATATCACAAGATGGGAAATGGCAGCAAAATGTACCAAAACATCTTTCTAATACCCACACTAGGAGAAAAAAACTAAGTTGTGACAAAAAAATATAGTTTGAGTTAATGTGCCCTTTAACCATTGCAAACATGGCAATGGACTTTTAGAAAAAAATGCATTATTTTAAAATTGCAAGATGATTTACTTTCTGGATGAAGAATTCAGGAAGATTTTAGGACAATTTTAGGATTTAATAAACCTCCACAAAAATAAGCTTGAGATTTATTTCTCTTGTCCATGAGGACTCTCGCCTGACCCCCAAATGACAACCTAGTTACAAACCAAGAAATTTACTGTCTTTAAGATATAGTAATTACAACAAAAAGCTTTACTAACAGAAATTAAAAGACTTATTATGAATCTTGACACAGCAATAATCAGCCATTCATTTGATCTTATAGAAGCTACACATAAACTCTCCACAGAACGATAGTTATCTCTATTATATTAAATAATAATCAGCTTTTCCAAGAAAAAAAATCTAGTCTAAAAATCTCTAATTAGTCGGAGGTTTCAGCTGCCAAGATGTTGATAGAAACAGCCTGTATGAATCAAGTGAGTTCCATCCAGTAGCATGATTCTGATGACCCCTGAATGTGACCTGCTCCCAGTGGAAAGCAATTTAATGCTCTACTGCACATAGAACAGTATATATGAGTACAAAACCCCCAGATAAATTACTGACAGGTACATCTGAATAGGACTGCTTCTTAGCCATTTGTCTGTAGCCAGGCAAGCTTGTTTCACCTCAGTTTGAAAGATAAAGACATGTGGCAGGCTGCCTCTGCAAGTTCTCATTAGGCAAACAGCCTTCATTGTCCATTAGTGGAAAAGTCTCCCTATTATTTAAGGAAATGTGACAGCAATGGGGGTGAAGTGAAAACTATCTGATGACAGGAAATTCATCAGTGCATTACAAAGCTTTTTGCCTTCTACAACTTTCACCAGCCTCTTTCTCTTTCCACTTTTTTTATCTGACAGCTCAAATGCCCCAGGGCTGTAACCGTGGCGAAGGTCAAGAACATAACAGCAGGACTATAAAATGAGGCTGTTTCAGGCGGAGAAGCTGCCAAATGCAAAGAAGTTTATTGAGCACTAGACAAGGAGATGAGGGCCCACATCCCAGCAAATTTGTCTTAGTATCTGCCACTGCCTTTGAAAAAACATTAAGAACCTTAAAAAATATTTAGAACTTTTACATACTCTCTGAATCCTAATGAAACTAAGAATTATTAAAATATGTGATACACTACAAATTTTAGAAAGTTTCATTTACATTGAGAACTATTGTAAATATGCATAACTAATAGGTAGCCTGTGTTTTAAGACAACCATGTCACTCACAAACTATTGATTTTAAATATTCATTAAATAATATATGGCTTATAGCAGGCTCACTTAGTGCATACACAAGTGTGTATTTTACTAAAGACTAAATCATTTCACTATGATGCTCAATTAAAAATAAATATAAAATGTACTGTCTTGTTTCCTTTCATAAAGTCAAGGTTTGAAATGCTACAGATGTCAAGATGAAAGCCAAGAGTTTTGCTTATATTAATTTAATCCTGGAAATGTATGGCTTTAATTTTTCATATTCAATAGTAACAATAAGGAGAAGCTGAATTACCTTTCACAATGCCCAATAGTGCTCTTATCAAGTCAAAGAACAGGCTGGATGTCTGATTAGAAAATTCACAATGCAAATTCCCACTAAAACAAATAAGACAAAGACAGGATCTTAGCTTTCTATCCTGTCAAAATGTTAATGTTTACGTGCATTCATATTCTGTATGTGTGAGGAATAAAATAATTTTAAAAGTGTGAGATAGCTTCTGCATATGCGTCCATTCAAATATGATTTTGACAATAGATAAAAGTTTGTCTATTGTCATCATCTGTCTATTATTATGATGCACACACCACATAAAAACATATTCTAAGGCAAGTCATCCATTAAATATTACTAATCTCAAACAACAATGGTTTTACGTAGATATACAGCTGTATCAACATTTTGCGTTCTCCAGATTGCACGTTAACACGTATGATGCAAGTGAAAATAGTTGTGGTGGATTGGCCTTTGCTGGATAAGTAGTTTTTATTTTTAAACTGTTTGCATATAACTGTTTTTTACACCTAATCCCCACCTATGCAGATAACAATGCAATATGTTGCTGGATGAGATAAATAACATTATGTTTAGATGCCTGGGATTATTTTTTCAACAGAAGATAAGAAAACACTGGATGAAATTTGCATAACCAAGACACCTGTGACAAAGGTAGTCAGCAAAATGGGAACAATTCCAAGGGAAGAACTGAGAAGCAAGCAATGTTTGTACTTAGAAAGAGAACAGGAAGAAAAAAAAGAGGCCACAGCAAGGAGAGCTGCCATGGGACCTGGTCCCACCATCATGTTCAGTGGAAGTGTAGAGCAAAAAGAAGAAAATTAGCTGTACAAATAAAACAATTAAACTGATATACTGGATAGTCTCCAGAAGAAAAAGGAAATGCAGTAAAGAGCACTGGCAGAATAAGTAAAGATATTTACAGGAACAAAAACAGTTTTAAAGAAAGCGAGTGTTGAAAAGTGATATATAAAGTGGTACAGGGTGAAGAAAAAAGTGTTGTATAATAATCTAAGGTTGCCATAAGAACTACACTTATAGTAACCAGATCTAACCAGAGATAAATATAAAAGACATAACATACTAAACAGGTATGTATCTCTAGAATAATTAGAAAAAATTGTATTAATCAAAATCAAAAAAGAAGTTCAATTTTGTGTCCAAGAAGATTTCACATGTGAAATTTCTTAAAACACTTAATAGCAAGTTAGTAAACTGTAAAAATACTAAAACAAACCAGAATGCATATAATCATACAAAATACAGTCTACTCATATTGGCCATATGAACCCAAATATAGAACTAGTTAAAGCATTTTAAATGTGCTTATAAACATTTTAATTATAGCCTTTTTTTTCATTTGCAAATAACTTGATATTTTTCACTTTTAGTACTACTGTTTAGCTCATTTGTGGTTCAATGTAGATCCATTAACATCTTTGAATATGTGATGCACAGCTTTACCTAATACTCCACAACAAACACACAGAAAAGAGATGCAGCACATAGAAAAGAGATATGCAGCTGTGATCACTGGCTGAAAAATCAACTTCTCAGTTAACTGGTTCAAGAATCAATGCACAAATTATTTATAGCAACAAGACTTAACTTCGCCATAGACCTTGATAGGGAAAGATGAAATGAATGCTTAGAAACATGAATTGGAACTTTTACAATTAAATTCAGTGTGCTTATGACACACACAATTTACAGTGAAGAAAGCCCTTATTAGAATGAATTCTCAGCAACAGTGTCATTGCTGCATGGATCTTAGAGCAAGCTATGTTCCCTCTGTTCAAGTGTCTATGAAAGGAGAGTCCTCAGCTTCTCTCATTCTCAAGTGTATCCCCAAATAAAAGTAAAAAAATTGGTTACTGCCAAAGGTCATAATAAAAACATAACACACTCAGCTAACCTTTTAAAAATAGAATTACATTCTGATAATAGGGATGTAAGTCACTCTTCCCCATTAGTACTGACTGCTGTGAGACAGTTTTTCTTGTGACTGGAAGCCACATCTACACCTGACCCATTCAGCTTCAGCTACTCAGCACAGCAGAGACATTTAGTCTCCTTCAGCACCTACCGTAGCCTAAAATTGTATAATTAGGCATAGGGCTTTAAAAAATATATCTTCATAAGACTGGAGGTGTAAACCATGAACACATTTTAGAATTTCTATGTATATCACCAGTTCAGTGATATAAAAATACTCAGAACTTTTATTGTAGGCAGAGAATCATGTTACAAAAATTACATAAATTATATCCAGTATGGTATTATGGTACAATACTTAGCTGATAGGATAACCTTGGATGGCTGCCAGATGACCATCCAGCTGCTCTCTAACTCCCTTTCCTCAACAGGTCATGGAGAAAATAAGATGGAAAAGCTCACTGGTTGAGGTAAAGACTGGGTGGTTCATCATCCATTACTATCATGGGCAACCAGGCTCAACTTCACTCCATCATTCCCGACTCCTCTACCCATTTTCCTGGTGCTGGCACGAGGTTCTTCATGGGCTGCAGTGTGGAGAGTGCACAGTAGCTGTCTCTGATGGACTGCCTGGGAATCTCACTTCCGGCACCAGCAGCACCTCCTCCCTTGCCTTCATCTCTCACCTTGGTGTTCTAAGGGCTGTTTCTCACACCTTTTTCCTTCACTCCACTCTGTGTGACATTTTGCACTTTCTTCAATGTGTTCTCTCAGAGGTGCTCCACCTTGGCGGGGGGCTCAGCCGTGCCCTGTGGGGGGGTGGGTTGGAGGCAGCTGGAGCCACCTGTGTCCAGCACGGGGCAGCCCCGGCCTCTCATCCCAGAGGCCCCTGCACCCCACTGCCTGCGCCTGGGCACCTGCACCCAGTATAACTTATACCAAGGCCTGTTCAGTCATGTAAACCTGCCCCTAATATATTGTCTTTTTTACTTATATCTCCACATGTAGTTCTTACACAGAAGAAAACTATTAATTGAAGTGGAAATTAAGATCAGATAGCTATAATATATACTTCATGTATTTTTATATATATATATATATATAAAAATCAAGATGAAATTTCACTTTGATGAAGTTAAGGTATTGCAGAAACTCACACAACCCTCTGCTTAACAGAACTGCATTTTACACCTAGAAAGAAGATCTTTAGTTTTTCTTTAAAAAACCCCCTTAATTTTATAGTTGGAAAACATAAATAAAAGCTAAAAACAAACAATCCAAGCAAAAATCACAAAATATATTTTTAGGACTGAAAAGAAATAAACTAGATTTTCTGCAGTTGGAAGAGGAGTAAAAAGACATTCAAAAAGAAGTACTTTATCTGCGGAAAGCCAATGGACTGGATTAATTTTTTTCATGGATCTATATGAGGAAGTGACATGAACACCATGTTGAGTTGTTTTGATAGTTTGTCGAAAGCTAACCTGCATAAGCTAATAATGCCTGGATGCATGTGTCTGTCACTATCAGTGATAAGTAAACATGCTTGTTATACATACGATAGCCATCTGCAAGAGGGAGTTATCTTGTGAAATTGTTTTTAATATGAAATATTAAAATGGTCATATTTCAATTTCAAAAGTCTAGCTCTTATGGACAAGCGTACCAGAAGCATGTGACAACAGACCAAACTTAAGCTTTCTGATGATGTTATTCAGTGTCTCAGGGACCATCACCAATGCAAATTTCTGCATATGTATATGTTAAGAAACACTCCTGTGGCCTCCATCTCTTACACAAGATACCCTTGACTATCTTGTAAGCTCTTGAAAGTGCTAAAAGAGGCAAGAAGGCAGTCTGGAAAGTGTGAAGAAGCATAACTAGATTTCTCATTCACATTAAGTAAATTCTAATACAAATTTAAAATATCTCAATTTCAAGGTTCAAAAAAACTGATGAAACAATTCCAAGAAATCAAACCAAAAAACAGCAAATTAGTTAAACTACATAACCCTTACTGTCTCAGGCAATTTATGCTGCTGTTACTTTAGTGAGGAAGACATTTCTTCTCCAGATAAAGATCAATCATAATGATGCTTTTTGTCACATCACTTTTTTTTGGTCTTCCACATCTGAATATAAGATTGTGAAGAATGACTGAAGAATAGCATTTCTCACACAAGAGAGCAGACAAAATATAAGCCTTCCTCTCCTGATTTCATTTTTTGAATTCGAAAGATGTAGAAGAGAACAATGGGCTGTTCATTTCCTCTAAAATCATTGTTCAAAGATAGATCAGCCTAATCCGTCTAAACCTATGACAAGAAACTTAATAGTCTTAAAAAGGTGAGAGAAATTACTTCTGGCTGAAAGTATCGAAGTGGGCAATTAGTCTGACAATAGTTAACACCGTTCTTTCCTTAGGCTTATCTGTAAAATAAAATATCAGTTTTCTTGCTGCAATGGTGTAATAACTGAATAACTGTTTAAAAACTACTTTATCTTGACTATTTTAAATAATAGAGATTTATTAAAAGCGTAGACAGTCCACAGCAATTCTCAATCTATTAGTGAGAGTTGCCCGACATTGTACTGATTTTGGTGCCCTCACAGGAAGTGGTAAATCATACATATGCAGTGATCATATGCACAACGAGGATTAGATGCTCTCTCACTGAAGTTTTAAAACACATTTCTGATTCTGTGTTTACTTTCACAAGTAGTGTGTTGATTAGAAGTGGATTAGTAAGTCAAGGCAATGAAGACCCTACAGCTACTTTATGCACACTCTGATGAGGAGGTTTATATGACACTACAGTTAGTATAATTCATCTGACTAAACTCAGTCAGTGCCAGAATGCTGCAAGGCCCAGCATCTCCCTCCAGGTAGGGGTCTGGGAGCAGTGGAGGGACCCCATGGAGGGTAGTAGGTCAGGTTCTGGCAAATAGAGCCCGACCCACCTTCCCAGCCAGGAACCGCGCAGCAGGGGAGCACCAGGGCTGTCCCAGCCCCAGGCATCAAGCAGCTCCACAGGGACCAGCCTGGGCCAAGGCCAGGCTGGGACATCAGTCACAGATGGAGGGTCAGGATCTGACCCTATGAGGGGAACCAGTGTTTGGCACAACCCTGTGACGGCTGTGCAGGGATGTTGGGATAGAACTAGACTGAGGCTGGGCCAGGCCTCAGCCTGCAGGTGAACTGATGTGAACCATTTTTTTCTCATGACCATAAAACAACACTGGACCTTTGGTGAGCCCAACAGAGAGAAAGTGGAAAAGAAAGAAGTGACAAGGAAAAAAAAAAAAGAATAAAATGCAAGAGGTTCAGCAACAAGATACAGCAGCCAAGGAAACAGCAAGAAGAACAGAACAGGAAATAATATTAAGACAAAAATAAGAATCTCCGTGGAAGACAAAAGAATGAGCTATAAAACCTGAGGGCTGTTGTTTGACAGCAAACGTTAAAGCACAAATTAGTTTTGTCTTCTTACACAACATTTCAGATATGATGAGAGTTCTCAGTATTTTGAAAACCTTCTTTATAGCATGAGAGCTTGCTAAGTGACGACTGTTTTGGAGTCTCATGTCTGCACTACAAGAAAGCATGTGGTGCTCAGCTGGAGTGGATTTTCCAGGTTACTTTCATCTGAGAAAGTCTTGTTTATATACACTTTGTAGTCAAAACCAATCCTGATAAAAGAGGAGGATCAGGGGGTTTGTTTCAGAAGTGCATTACTGCTCCAAACTAAAATGCTAATGAAGATTCATCTTCTGTCAAATATAAATGTAGGAAAACTACTAGAAACATGCTCTCATCATTATGACTTTTCTCTGCTTTTTTGTTGGAGGTCAGTCCCTAAAGAAGCTATGAATGCTGTTCAACTTCTAACAGCATGGAACTTCCAAACTGTATTCAAATATTTGCAACACATAGTGGCTCAATATCATGAAATTTGGAGAGCACAGACAAAGCAAAATCAAAAATATTAGACCTTAAACTGATGTACTAGATACTGTCTTATCAGATACCATAGCACTAGATCATTTAAATTCAGAATGAGATTAATGCCAAAAAAAAAAAAGAAAAAATAAATTACCTCAGAAACATCAAAGAAGAAATAATTGATCAACCAGATAGGAAAACTGCAAAATCCACACATTAAATGCAGTAACGTTAAAATAAACTGATTTATCCAATGAGATATATCTCCTACCCTCCACATTTGCCGTTGCTCAGTTTAATGTCAGCAGTGCATTATTTATGATGAAATATGACATGATGAGCAGCATACATAGTTCTACTGCCAGATACTAAAATGATGAAGAAAAATTACTGCTTTCTACTTGCTTTTTTTTTTCTTTTAACTCCCTGACAACTGACCGAGACTTTTATAAGGATAGTAATTTTAAAAAGTTGGCAAAACAAAAACCACAAAGATCTAAATGTAGTGATGATTGAATTCCAACCATTTTCTTTTTGTAGTGATTCCGTAAAGAAAAAAAACCCACTTTATGTTTTTTATCAATTTAGAAAAATGTGCAGCTAGCTGAATGTGAGACAGTTCACTTTGCCTGAAAAAAATTAGGCAGTTGTCTAAGAAAGTGGAGACATATTGCTTCCTCTCAGTAAGATTCTGACCTCAGCAAAACATGACCATGCACAAATATATACATTCTTGTAACCAATTAGGAGCAATCTCATAAACAAAAAAGGCAGTGTGGTCTTTTTGAATATGTCATTCCCATAGTTCTTTTGGACAAATTATAGCCTGAAAAATCATGCACTGTCTATTTAAGTTCTTGAGGTTACTTTATTTTATTTCCTATCTGAAAAATTTCTGCTATGTTCTGTGCAACAGTTAAGTACATTTTCCATTTTGTTCCAAAAGTGGCTACATTTCAGAAGTTAATTAAACAATAACCAACATTCTAACTTATGTACATTTGAAAAGTATTTTGCAATAAAATGTGCTTTGAATCTGTGAAATAATGCACAGGTTAATTGTCTAAAATGAGTTTTGGAATAAAAGAGAAAAGAAATTAAAAGAATCAATAAGGTTGCTATGTATTTCCTAATCAGAAACAGAAAGCAGAGCGTGTTTTCAGTCACTGTCTCCATTATCCCTTATTATTTCTAATGACCCCCTCCTTTATTAGTTATTAAGTCCTAGAAAAACTTAACATAATTTAAAATTGTGACGCTAAGTGAAAACTGATCCACTAGTTTCTACTGTTTTATCATCAGCAATGCATTTAAAAATCTATTTTTCAATGGGGCAAAATCCTTACAATAATTCTTAGTGTCCTGAAAGGAACAATAGTGGCGCTTTGTGCTTTCTGCTGCATTTGTGAGGACCATTAGGAAGCCTTATCATTGTATCAAATGCTTCACAAACTTCAGTTAACTAATTTTTACCAAACTCTCTCAAAATAGGTAATAATAATATTCCTAGTTTATATGTCCAGATCATAATAAAATTTCACACATCTTATTTATTTGAATCTCAAAAATATTTTCTTTGTTGCTTACCTGAAAAATGCAAGGAATTGTTATAATACAGGGACTACACATAGTTATATA
This sequence comes from Syrrhaptes paradoxus, assembly GCA_013400615.1. Taxonomy (NCBI): domain Eukaryota; kingdom Metazoa; phylum Chordata; class Aves; order Pterocliformes; family Pteroclidae; genus Syrrhaptes; species Syrrhaptes paradoxus. The sequence goes on along the minus strand of VZTO01013201.1, from coordinate 59,812 downwards.
TACTGTCTGTCCATGTACAGCCAGTTCAGATTTCCAGGTCCATGTACCTTTCCTGTTCAGATTTCCAGTGGCCTAAACAGGATGTAGTTTTAGAAATACTATTGAGAAAATTATTTCAGACAGTTATGTGGAGAGGGGTGAGTGAAAAATTTCAATAATTATACTTCTATAGATACCAAGAAAGCTTGTAAATTCATTTCAGATGTTCAGCTTAATATATATATATATGTTTAGAGACACTTTAAATATTCTAACATTAAGAATTTTACTTTGCTCATTAAAAAAATTAAGCATCTGTCCTTTTCCTAAATGCAGAATAGCTTTCAATTTTTAATTTATTTTTAATATTTAAAATGTGTTAGGTTAGATTACATTTAGATCACAAATAAGTAAAACAAAGTAAACATTTACTGCCTTTCTGTTCTTCCCCAGAATTGTCAACAAACTGATAGCTGTTAGATATCAGCAGAATTAACTTCAATAACTCAGGAAACATACCTGCTTGTACATCTCTATCAAACAGAAAGCTTCATACCTTGTAAGATACCCTTTTTAAGGTTTTGAAATCATTCTAGACCACCTAACAACTTGGCTTTCTCCTAACCCTTCTATTTACTGGCAAGCAATAGGGAAAAATTAAATAATTATGGCTACAGCTGTAACCTCAGCTGTAAAACAGATAATGCATTGCAGAAAATAAGAAGAGCTACTTCTGCTAGTCTTACTCTTGTTCAATACTTTTATCATTCCAGTGGTAATATTAAGATCATGTTATTACTCAGCACGTAATGTTGGTAAGAACACAGTAAATAAATTATGTGCATAGAATTTCTTCATGAATTGCAGGTATTATAGAACACAGGAAAAATTCCCCATACAAAGATCTTCCTTTTAAGTTGCAATTGGGAAAAAAAAAAATTACTCATAAGCAGATGAATTAAGCAAAACATTATTTAAGAGAATTTTCTCAACCCTATTGTCATTTTTATGAAAATTGAAGTGATCTGAATAGCCAAAAACACAAAGAAAAAAACCTAAATTTTAATGTCGTTCTGATAATTGTGGGAATGTGTCTAAATTCAGATTCAGGCCTCAGAGTTTCTATTTAATGTACTTCGAATGTATGGAATTCAACATAAAATACATTTTTAAATTGTAGTCGAAACAGGTAATTAAAGCAGGAAAAGATGAATGAGTTCTAGGATTTGGGGTAGGCATCTGTTTTTTCCTGTATTTTTTTATATTTTTAACAACACCCCATCTTAGAGCATGTGCCCAAGACAGGAGCCCAGCTTCTGACAGCTCCTGTACCTGGCATTCTAACTCCCTTTCCAGGAAGCGCCCTAATAATGTCTAGGGTCTTTGTCCTAAGAAATCATCAGATCATGTTGGGTTACTTTTATAGTAAACTAGGAACTGTGTGTTTGAACCTACCATAATTTAAAATGGGAAGAGTTTCTTAAATCTTTCTGTGCAGGTTCTCTGAAGCAATTTGAAAATAAGATATTGCTCACTTTTTGAGAACTACTTCTGCTTTCCAAGTAAGAAACTGCCTACTTGCAGCCTGCGGTTAACTATCTCTTTAGGCTGAAACTAGGACAGGGCTTAATGTGTCTCATTAATTAACTCCAGGCAGATCCCAATGGGAATATTAGGTACCTAGACTCTCATTATTCAAGAGAGAGAGGTAGAGTATTTGGTCTTCAAACAGTTTTGCAAAGGAAGCTACTTCTCTTCACAGGGAGGTTATCGCCTGCCTACAGTGAACACCTGCTTGCTAACAGAATATATAGGTCCCTAATATTCAACTTTAAGAGCCTCAAATAGGATATAGATCTCTTTATAATCTTCAAAATTGAGCACAGTTAACATTTTCATGTTGAATAGGTTTTACTTTTCAAAAATATCAAAAATCTTCACACACTGATCAGATTCATTCTGCAGATGTAGTGGATATAAAAAAGACTTCTAGACATCCAATCCTCATCAAATTTACTTGTAGGGTTTCAGCAAAGCTGATGTAATAAATAAACTTTGGATATTATGATGAAACAGAACATAGTAATGAGACAAAATTTTTTGACTGAGTTAACACAGGGAGAGCACTTTGGACAGGCTGAAAGGAGAATTCTTCCATTCACTTGAAATTCAGCTTTCTAACATTCCTTTAGTTGTGATATTGTAACAGACTAAGACCTTCCTTAAGAGATGTTCTAAGGGGCCACCATCCCATGTGCACTTGCAGCTCCAAGTTCCTCCTGCCTGGTTGCTGGAGCCCAGTGTGGTGCTCCCCAAGGCCCTGCCTCAGGTCTGCACAGCTGCTGCTTTATGCACACACACATGCACACTTGATCACCGCACACAGACAAGACAGTGCCTTCAAACAACAGCAGCATATAACTACCAGGACTCACCTAAACATAAGTGTAGACAGCCAAGCCCACTTCTCCTCTTCATCTGGCAGAGACTGAAGTTCATTAGTGAAAACACACACACACACACACACACACACACACACACACTCCCTGGATTCACAAGCACACACCCATTTGTGGACCCTTCATGTACCAGGACAGCCCTCCTGCCTGTCCAAACACTTGTACCCAGATCCTGGGTCCTCTTTTCCAGTTCACTCACCAGATAGCCCACCTTAGTGCTCGCTAGCAAACAGACTCATCTAACCAGCACCTCTCATTTGTGGGTCACCTCAAATACTAGCATGGACTCTCCACCCATTTGATACCCCTGCCTGGACCTTAGGACTACTATTCACCAGCTAGTCCTGCCTGTAAGTTTGCTAGCGAATTGCACATGCACCCCATGCACACTCTCAGATTTACAGAAGATAAAGACACTTCACCCCATCAGCAGCCAGCACCAGTCACATAGGCTGGGACCCACAGTCCCAATTCTGCCACCAGCACTGAGCCCCTCACTTGCCCCAGTCACACCAATCCCTCGCAGTAGCTGCTTTTCAGGACACATGTTGTTCTCTTCCTTGTGGCTGGTGGTCAAGACCCTCACAAACTCCAGTTGCTGGCACTAAGACTCCTACTAGCACCATTAGTTGACATCACTGGGATGCCTACGCACTGGTCAGACTCCAGTTGCTGACCAAATCCACTCACACACATCTCACCAGTGGCAGGCACTCAAGTCTTTACAGCACTCATATGCACAGAACAGAGGGTGAGATTGCATGGAAAGTGAGTTAAGAAAGGATTTAACAGGAAGATAGGTCAGAAGATCAAATGGAGAGCTTGTTCAGCCAAGTGTTCTGACTAACAATGTTTTATATGCTACTGGCACCTTTATATCCCTGTCTATTACCCTCTTTCTTCCCGACTGACCTCCTTCCCTTAAACATTCCTTAATAAATTTTGCAGAGTATCACAGACTCCTTTGAAAATCCCAAATCCTCATGTTCATCTTGTTTTCTCTTTCTTATCAGTTGCAGAGTCCAGATGGCTTTCTCTAAAGCTGTGCCTGGGGTTTCATAATTGTCCATCAATTAGTAGCTGGAGGCTTTTGGTCTTTTCCGTTGTCTCTGTTATCTCTTGTTTTCCAATAGGTTTATGTCTCCCTGTATTCTTATTTATCACTGTCCCATTCACTTATTATCCCCTTTTGCATTGAAAAGATCCCTGATTATTGGATGACCTCGATGAAGCAGATACTTTCACCTTTAACATAATCTTACAGCTTTATTTACTGAATTCCAGATTACCCATATACCATTTTGTCTTCCACCTCTGACAATGATACTCAACAAGGAGTCACCAAAGGAATTTTTTTTTTTTTTTTTTAGCTTAAGAACCAATTGCACTGGTCTCTTTTTCTAACAACTTGGTAGCTCCTCACACCACCCCCTCCCTCCCCCCCCCCTCCCCCAGTTAGTTCTTCTGGTTTAGAGCCTCTGAAGACTTTACTATTGCTTGCTTTCTTCTCATAGCACACAGTCTGTTCATGTTTCAATCTGTAATGCAAACACTGGCATTCATCATTGGCTAACCTCTTTGAAAAAAGCAGCACTGTTTTTCTCTGTTTCTACAGGAATTTTCTTATATCCGATTAACTAGATAACACCTATTGGGTGCCAAAAGTTCAGGCTAAACAATTTCATATTAAAGACATTTGTTCTCACCCAAAATGTTATAAACCAGACAGTTCAGCCTACAGTTCCTTTATGTTTTTTTCCCTCCACAAGCACAGCCATATGCTCACTTAACAAATCCCTTCTCTGCCTTATTTCACCCAGACTTTGTATCCCCTTTCTGCATCCAACAATTCTGCTTGAAATTTCTTTCACTGTTTGCTGGCACTATTTTTTATCCAATACTCTCTCAAATTATCTCAACCTTCTGTTTTATCTTTCCAACAGAAAAGAACTTGAAAGAATACCATATTCAGTCCATGAGCTAATGCAACAAAGCATATTTTGCAGAAGAGACATCTTGATTTGGTTATCTTCCAGAAGACCTATTATTTCTTCTTTTAATGTCACCTTTTACCCTGTACCTCAACCTCATTTCACAGGAAAGTCATTTCCCTCATTGATTTGACAACTTGAAACAATGCTTTCAGTTACTATGTTTGAAAGAACAAAAGAATAAAATTTCTTTATCTTATAATACTGTAGAAGCAACACAATGAAGAGAAGCAAAAGAAAAGCAAAATCCCTGAGACATTGTTTATATAAGGACGTAACTGTACAGCTAGTTAGAATGTCAGTTTCTATTAATAGAAAATTGACAAAATGTCCCTAAATAAGGTATTTTGAAATTTATATGTTAAGTTACTATACAATGATTTCTTTTGTTGACATGCCCCAATTTCATATCTTTGCTTAGGCAGAAGTCCAGGGCTTGTTTTGTTTGTTTGCTTGTTTTTTGTTTTAACATCAAAACTGTAGGAACAATAGCTCAATGGAACAACCACGTTAGCTCATTGCTAGGTCTGGGAGAAGGAAAGAAAATTGTGCACCCTGATCCTTGTTGTTGTTTCCAACAATCCTGGACTTCCATTAATGGAGCACAACACCCATGTGGGAAGTATACCCAAGTTCTCTCTCTAGGGTATCCCAAGTATAAACAGTAGAATACTGTGGGTATAGCTTACTCATTGCAGACTGAGAATGGCAGTAAGATATTTATTTAAGAAGAGATTGAGGGATTTGAACATGTATTATTTTAGACACTGTTTTAAGGACCTTAAATTATCAAAACATTCATATTAGGCTAGCACATATGATACCCATGAATGATTTTTGTTCTTCTGTAATAACAGACAGAGATCAGACAAGGCAAGGCATTTAAGAAGCTGCTAGATATCTACATTCAGTCATGGAAATTGCACCCTGTGTCTCATGGATTAGTGGTCATATTAATATAAGTGAATATAAGTGCTTCTATAGAATTGGATTTAAAAAAAAAATATTTTCATTATTTTCTGAGGTGGAGGACTAAACCACATAACTCTAATAAGGGGACATTCTGATCACATATATTATGTTGTTACATATTCTAATTATAATGTGCACAAATATTATTTTGTGTACACAATTTAATATTGTTACAAATGAAACATCTTACTCAAGTCAGTGAATATTGTATATTCAGCAATCTTACAGGGAATAATCAACTAAACTCTCTGATTCACAAATATTGCCCAAGATTTTGGCAAAATCATGAACTGAAGAGACATGAAGAAAAAAAGTTACGTGCAATTTTGTTAATATTACTTATTTCCCTTTAAAATTATGCCAGCAATTACATGAATATTAGCTACTGTAGTTTTATTGTTGAAAGAATGTTGTTTTAAATGGTGCACACTGCTTAATGTAAATAGCACGGATTGCTTATATAATTCTCTAACTTTCTATAATCCCATTTCCAAATGAAAACTGTAAATCTCTCTCTTTATTGATCCCTTTTTAGCTTGAATGTGTTTTTAAGTCAACCAGAAGTCATAGGAATTCAAAACATATATTCAGGCCAGTGATTTTCATACTACTAAAACTGTGTTTTTTAAAACCTGTTCTTGACCTTTTCAGAGATGAAGTATGTCAATACCAAGGAACTTCTAAAGACTATTGATTTTAATGTAAGCAATGATCTCCTATTGCTCATGACAATATAAAGTTACTAGAACTAAAATTCCATTTTCTGTTCACATAATCAGGAATTTAAATCATGATCTTCTTAGGAACAATACTTACTCTGGAATCTGATTAACTGTTGTTATTTGTTTTTAAGTTTGCAGTCTAAGTATTGGAAGGATGTTTTGATCTTTGTTTACAAATAATCCATGAACAAAAAACCACAGAAATGAGACATGCAGTAAAAATCCGTTTAACTAATCCTTCCACAATTCTGACATTGTTAATAAAAGTCATCAATTGCTTATCTAAGATACCAACTGAGTAACAATAATAAAGTTCAGCATTTGATAACATTGCTCTATTACCAGATTAGTATAATGATTCTCTGTAGCCATGAAAGAAAAGACAAATCACTAGAATAAAGGAAATCCATCCATTGTATAGAGATGAATGGAGTTAATCCTACTAGTTCATCAAGTGCTACAAATACCCTTCCCAAATCTGTATTGACTGTACATGGACTGACTACTGACTGGAAAACCACTGAGCTCATTACACTGTCTAAGTGTGTAAAAAGCCATCTGATGTCAATAAATGAGAAAATCAACAGAATTTCTTTAATCTGATTGACAGTTTGTAATCAAATATATTTGTAGTACTTATGACTTTAATTACAATTTCTTTTTTTCTTATTTGTACATCTCCCTTCAATGAAATAAACATATGCTTTAGGTGATATTGTTTCTAGGAGAATGTAACATCCTTCTTTTGTTTATTCAGTGTAATATTAAAAAGATGAAAAGAGAAGAAGCTTATATTAAAGTCTGTATACTTTAATGTAGTTGGGTTTATAATTGTTTGCTTTTGAAATAAAATGCTTATAAATGTCTACAAACTATAAATAATTTAACATCACTATGGTAAGTGAAGTTGTATAGAAAAAAAAACCAAGATTAAAAAGAGTTAATAATTGGGAACCCTGAAAATATTTCTTGATGCAATATTAAAACTAAACAACAAAAAATTAGAATTAAAAACATTTGTCCTGAAATGTACTGTTTTCAATGCCCAATGGCATTTTAGTCACTTAATTATTTAAGTTAATTGAAAATTTAAAACAAAAATGAGTTTTGGAAGAACCAGCAAAAGAAGTCAAGCAGGGGAGGCAGGCGACCATCATTGAAAAATCCTGGCTGTCTGGGGAGGTTCCCGAAGACTAGAAAAAGGGAAATATTACTCCCATTTTTAAAGAAGGGAGAAAAGAAGAGCTGGGCAACTACAGGCCAGTGAGCCTCACCTCTGTGCCTGGGAAGATCATGGAACAGATCCTCCTAGAAGCTATGCTAAGGCACATACGAGACAAAGAGGTGATTGGAGACAACCAGCATGGCTTCACCAAGGGCAGATTTTGCCTGACCAATCTGGTGGCCTTCTATGATGGAGTGACGG
>VZTO01013201.1:40419-51406 GCA_013400615.1 Syrrhaptes paradoxus | reverse complement strand
TGATTCTATGATTTTATGATTCTATGATTCTATGATTCTATGATTCTATGATTCTATGATATGATAAGAAATAACCTTCCCCATATAAAATGGGGCATTTGGACAATGTATGTGAATACAGAAAAGAGTAGTGCTACACAATGTTCTGGAGTCAATTAGAAAACTTATTTACAAAGCTTAACTGAAATTTTCATTACAGAGGAGAATATTTAAACACATAAATCCTGTTACCTTTACAGAACAGTTAAGATTTCATCTTTCTAAATGCTTCTCGTAATTACATTCTCGTAAATTATTCTGTACTACTTAATGAACAAAACAAATATGAGTGGAGAAGTTAGATAAGGAAAGAATGTTTTATATTCCTGTTTGTTCATTGATCAAAATTGTAGCACAGGCAAGCTGAGGAAACTGGGAAACCTTGTATGGAAGGTGAGAAGGAACTTCTGATCATCCTAATTCTATAATTTCTTGCAAAGATTTGTCACAGAGGAAATAAAAGCTTACAGCCATGATTTAAGCATAAGGAGCAAAGTAGTCAACAGGGACATTTGCTGCACTCTTTCTAAAAGTGTGGCAGAAGAAAATGTACACCTGTGGCAAGACCTCAGTTTGTTCCAAGTTACTCTTGGTCGTGTTGTAAGAAGGCTACTCAACACACATATATAGTTTTTTTTCTGCTCTCTCTTCAGGGATCTGGAACAAATTCCTACTTTCCTTTCAGAAAGTAGCTTCCAACAGGTCTGAGAGCAAAGGAAACCTTTGCATATGCTGCAAAATGCTAAAAGATTATGCCATGGTACAAAATAATTTTTATGCATAACTTTGAACTTTTAGCATTTGAAAAGTGCACCGTGCTTTTTGCTTTATTCAGAGCATGGCAACTATAAAATCTCTGTAAAGAATGTGACTGGATTTTTTTTCCTTGAAAGACACCATCATTATAAATAGGGTTCATCCGTACCTGAGACAAGTGAAATCAGACATAGTAGGACTCTGTATTTATGCTTTTGCAAGAGGCTGTTGTTACTCTGGTTATCTGTAGACATTTACAACCATAACTAAAGGTCTACAGTGGAGTCAATGTTTTAGGTGCTTAGTAGTTGTGGTAGAAACAGTTACTTCTAGTTAACACATGCGTGAGCAAGATTACATGCAATGCCATTTATATGTTGACTGATGCATAGGTTTGTAGGCATTTTTCACTAAAATAAAAAGAAAAGGTAACACATTCTCTCTGTATATTATAAAAGCAAGTGAGCCAGCTTCAATGAAACATTATCTGAGAAAAATTACAGAGAAGAAAAATGTTTGAATACAATATGGATTTTAAATTAAGATAGTTTAATTCTGAAAATAATTTATGGCGGTTTTAGTTCAAAAGTGCTATAAATCCCAGAATTAGATGAAACTAGGAAAAGTGAAGGCAGAGCTGTATAGGGCATCTGAATTTTGCTGCTGTGAATATTCGACAGAAAAAGTGAGTCAACCACTACAAGTACTGGTTTCTACTTCCTTCTAACTTTCAGTTTTTCTGTCCCAGTCTCATGATGAACTGGGGCAGGAAACAGCAGTTGCACTAATAGCAGTTGCATTAATGACAACACATGCAACAAGGTGGTCTGATTTTACTTGCCTCAATACATTGCAAACAGGTATCTACCTCTGTGTTTTATTCTTGGGCTTCTCAGGGTTCTTCAGGCATTCCACAGGGGTCTGTATTGGGACCAGTGTTGTTTAAGATTTTGTCAAAGACATGGATAGCAGGACTGAATGAACCCTCAGCAGGTCTTCTGACAACATCAAGCTGTGTGGTGCAGCTGACCTGCTGGAGGGCAGGGATGCCATCCAGAGGGACCTTGACAGGCTTGAGAGGTGGGCCCAGGCAAACCTCATAAAGTTCAACAAGACCAAGTACAAGGTCTTGCTGCAAGCACAAATACAAGCTGTAAAGAGAATGTACTGAGAGTAGCCCTGAGGAGAAGGACTTGGGGGTGTTGATTGATGAGAAGCTCAACATGATGCAACAATATGCATTTGTAGCCCAGAAAGCCAACCGTGTCCTGGGCTGCATCAAGAGGAGCATGGCCAACAGATCGAGGGAGGTGATTCTTCTCCTCTACTCTGCTTTCATGAGACCCCACCTGGAGTACTGTGTTCAGATATGGGGCCCCCAACGCAAAAAGGACATGGACATGTTGGAGCAAGTCGAGAGGAGAGCTACAAAGATGATCAGAGGGTTCAAGCACCTGTCATATGAGGACAGGCTGAGAGAGTTGGAGTTGTTCAGCCTGGAGAAGAGAAGGCTCCGAGACCTAATAGCAGCCTTCCAGTAGCTGAAGGGGGCCTACAGGAGAGATGGGAAAACACTTTATCAGGGATTTTAGTGACAGGAGAAGGGGTAATGGATTTAAGCTGAAAGAAGGTAGATTTAGATTAGATATTAGGAAGAAATCTTTTCCTGTGAGGTTGGTGAGGCACTGGAACAGGTTGCTCAGGGAAGTTGTGGCTGCTTCATCCCTGGAGGTGTTCAAGGCCAGGCTGGATGAGGCTTTGAGCAACCTGGTCTAGTGGAGGGTGTCCCTGCCCATGGCAGGGGCATTTGAACTCGATAATCTTTGAGGTCCCCTCCAATCCAAACCATTCCATGATTCTATGATTCTGTGATTCTAAAAATAAATGAAGGCATTATTTTCTTCTATTTCACTCACAGAAGGCTGAGTTAATTTTACTTTCTTAAGACTTACTGCTTTTAAAGATTCAATAATAAAAAAAAAGTTCACATCAAATATATTGCTTCCACATTTTTCACATAACCATAATTTTTGAATGTGTTATTGCATTCTGTGGTAAACTACTGTCGTGGTTCATGAGATCACATGTACAATTTCCTAAACACCTGGTGAGCTGAGGCAGGGAACTGGGAGGGTTTCACTTACCACTTAGGGTCACGGGCAAGAGACCGACATGACTCATGGAGAACAGCAGAACAGCTGAATTTATTAACTATTTACAACAAGAAGCAGGGTATTGAAAGAGAGAAACTGCATCTTACACAAAAGCACTTCTCCTCCACCCCTCCCTTCGTCCCAAGGCCCAAAGGCTTTGTTCCATACCTCTTCCTCCCCTGGCGGCACATGGAGGGAAATGGGGGGGATGCTTCGGTCAGTCCGAGCCGCTCCTTTTCTCATCACCATCTCTCCCACCTGCCATGTGGAGTTCTTCCAATGGGACTTCAGTGCCCCGGCAACTCCCCCGACTCCGGCATGGGGCTTCTAGTTCCAGCATGGGGTCCTCCACGGCTGCTTTTCTTCACCACGTGGCAAGGGAAAATGACAGAGGAGCTCGCTCGCTCACGCGCGCGCGCTCTCTCTCTCTCTCGCTGACTGGAGTGCAGTGCAGTTCCATTATCTCTCAAATCCTGCGCCTCTTCTCCGCCATTGGAGGTCTTTATTAGCTCCTGGGAAGAAGGGCTCCCAGATGAGCCATGGTGGGGGCTGGGCTACAGCATCTTGTTCGCAGAAGCCCAGCAGGCAGTGGGGGGGGATATGCCTGGCCGCCGCCGGAGCCGCGAGTGGCCGCACCACGTGGCACCTCTCCTGACCGCATGGCGCTTCCCCCTCTTGACTGCGTGGCGCTTCCCCCAACCACGCCAGAAGAAGGGGGGGGGGGAGGAGGGGGTCCTTCCCCAATATGTTATTCTCAGAAGCGCTATTGGCCGATCCTGCCTCGGGGCCTGGCTTGGGGCAGGTCCGTCCTGAGCTGGACCCTGAGCCAACACCTTAACCCCTTCCTCGCTGCCAGACAACCCATAACAGCTACTTATTTTGAGCCTGAAAGGACTAAATCATATGGCTTTAATTTTTCTTTCTCACAGGCTGGTCTCCATACCCAGACCTACAACTCTGTTTGTTATGCTTCATGGGTGTAAAATTTCCTATCTAGACAGTCTATATTACTCCCTTTTGTTATACAGGACAAAACTGTGAGGCTATATATGTCTGTATATGCTACATAATAAAAGACATATATCTTCTAGAATTAGGACCCATAAAACTGAAGACAATGAAAAAGATGTGATAATTTACAATTAAGATTTTTGTCTTAGAACAGCATTACCTTGTCTCAGGAGAAATGAGTGAGGAAAATCTATGTAGCGCTCTAACAGTGTAAGATGTTATTATTGTTGTTGTTATTTATTATTATTATTTTTTTAAAATTCAAGTTTATTTAGACAGGTGTACATTTGCTAAGTTAGGAAATCAAAGTCACATTAATAGTTAATTTTTTGCCAAACTACTTTTAGATAACCAATGTAATATAGTAAGGAACGCACAAACCCAAAACTTTGATGCATTACAAAAATATCTGAAAGATGAGAAAAAGATGCTAATATTTTTGAAGACACCATGCCTTCGATAAACATGACAGAATGGGATTTTAATGAGGGATTATGATGTATCAAAATACATGGTGCAACACATCTCGACAATATAATATCATAGCTTTTTACTACTGTTAAAGTTATTTTTGCAGAAAGCAAACTACAATAAGGAGATATATGAAAGCAGCAAAAGTTTAATTACAATCCCAGAATAAAAAATCTTAAAACTTATGTAACAATGCTGCTTATGTAGATCCACATCATGAGTCTTTGCTGTGTATTTGATGACTTGCAGGAAGAACAGTGACAATAATATTAAACATATGTTTGGAGACACAAAGTGTAACTGAGGATGGATGACACTAAGGTTTGGGAGGTGACACAGAGAATGCCATACTGTAGACAATCCTTTACGCAAGGACAGGAAAAGTTCAAGATACATGAACAGAAGTAATGGGACTGTTATTTGTAATAGCAGATCTAGTATGACATAAGGAATCTCTGCATAATATTTGTCAGCTCATGGAAAGTATTGATGGAAATAAATAAAAACATTATATGATTACCTCAAAATGCAATGTATATGCCTAATCCAGGAACATTGTATGTGTGAATTCCACCCAGTCCAGAAATACTGGATTTTTGAATCTTGCCCTGGGTAACTGAAAACCTATCAGTCACATGAAAGCTGCCATACTGAAAGCATCCATTTCTCTCTCTCTCTCTGAAAATGCTAAAACTACATGTCTTAGTAGATAGCAATCCACAAAGAAAAGTTCGTATGTTTTTGTGTGTGACTCAGTTAAAAATCCAGGCATAGCAAATTCATGATGTTATGTAAGGTAATCAGTAGGATTACAAGAAAAAAAAAGTCCTTATTGATTCTGAAAACATTGTGTAAGTACAAGAGTACTGACTTTCTACAAATAAAACTCAAGTACTAATATGAGCTGCTTGATGTGAATCATACTTCTAGAAAACCGAACATCCCTGCCTGATGAGTTCAGCACCTTGGGCCACTCATACAGACCTAACAAAGCTATGTATATTGTAAACTTCCTGGTTCTTCTTTTGAGAAATAGGACTTTGAAATGTTACCTAGAATGTAACTGATTAAATGTTTAAGGAAAAAGTCTTAAGCAAATAAATAAAGTTGAGAAAACTAAGGAAGCAGCTGAAAAGGAGTAACAGGCGCATTTAATTTTTCTGGTCTCCAGGAAAAAAATAAAAATCTTATAGGTTTGTTTTCTTTTTCACAGCTAGATCCCCCCAGAAATAAACATTTATTGATTTATGAATTATAAATATAGAACAAATAAGTTATGAACATTCTTACATATCTAAATCCCAGCCCAATGCACTTCACTTAGTTAACTCTAGTCTGAATTAGACCATATCTCTGTGGGGAAGTATGGATGCTTTACTTTAAAATTTACAGCTGCATAATTTATTTATACTTTTTAAGTAATCTTATCTCGTTAATTTGTGTCTAGTTTCACTCTCAAAGTATTCAATCATATTGTAACCTGGTGTTTAAATAACCTTCTTATCAACTTCCTGAACTCAGGTACATGTTTCCAGACTGCAGTCTAGTTACAGTCTCTTCTTTTTGCTATATCAACCAGAATTGCTTGTTTGATATTTCCCATGAAATTCCAATTAATTTTCTAGTTTACTGTATGTAAGAATAGTGTTTAATATCATTAGCTGCCAACAAACTTTTCCTGATTTATCATGAAATTACCTTTTAATTGTGCAATATGAATACAACACTATCTACCTTTTATACAAAGTCCGTCCCTTTTACAGATAAATTTATCTTTTCCATTACTGCATTATTCCAGGCAACTCTATGTTACTACTCTAATTATAAGCACAGCATTTTGTTCCCAAAGTCAGAATGATATTTGTTATTAAAATATATATGTATCCTTGGATTGGATTCAGTGATTCTGTTCAAAACTGAGATGTAGAAATCTGTATATGAGAAGTGTCTTAAGTTCTTTTTATAGTTAACACATCTAGTCAGCAGAATTGCCCCAGTGATTCCACTGACAAACTGCAAGTCAGTTGACTAAACATCGGTATCTAGTGATGTTTCAAAATTTTGAAATTTTTTAAAGTTTTGATAAATCTGACAAACAGTCAGTCAGATACCTGCACTCTTCAGGGTTAGCTACTGGAGACAAGTGTAATATTACGATATTTTGAAGAAATTTACACATCCTTAACATTCACTACAATATGAACTGAGCTACTCTTCAGTCTCTACTTACTGTACTAAATAAGTATTCAATTCTCTTGTCCAGAAATAGACCGTAGCATTCAAAATGCTTTGTGGTATCCTGCCGGGCCACCAGCTGCCACTCCAGAAAGGCACAGGTCGCATTTAACTTCTGCTAGTCCTGTATTTAAACTGAATAAATTAGGGCAACTCAGATGGCCCTGGTTGTTTTGTTTTAAACAGATGAATTGAGCTATGCTTTTAAATGTCTACCACAGAAGTTTAGACATCTATCTCACATAGGAACACAGCGTCAGGATCCATTTCAAGCTCTGATGTGAGCTCTCAGCTTAGCCAAGTCAGTCTGATCTATCTACTTGTTTTCCTGGGTGTCAGGATAGACAGAGCTAGATAGTTCAGAGCTGCCTCCCGTGAGATCTCACATACCAGTTCCCTGAATAAAACAAAATCTTATGAAGTTGAGGGTGCTAAACCCTGCTACTTGCTTTCTTCACTCCCTTCAGGATGCTGAACTCCATTTCATATCACATGCAGACACCTACATTAATACATCTTAATTTGGGACTCATAAGCACACATAGTGTCCTAAACTGTCTCTGAGTCTTTTTTCTTTTCTCCTTTTTTCTGAAGTCCTAGTCTTTGTTTATTGTAATTGCTATCCCCCTTCTAAACTGGTTATTTTTTATGTATTAGGCGTCCATCTGCTTAAATGTAACATTCTTAAACAATTATGAAATATAGGATAATCTTACCATTTAGAACTACCATTGAAGATAGGCTATTGTATTTGACCTCAGATATTAAAAATAAACACAAAAGAATAGGAAACTAACTTCAAAAAAACCCCACATATTTAATCTAAATATTTCGTCCACAAATCCTCATTTTTTTTCCAACAGTCCCCAACCATGCTGTTCAGTTCAAAAAGCATAGTATATATAAATAAAATGAGGTTATTTAAAAGAACAGAATTTACAGTTTGTTTCCATTTCATATATTGTGATACTTCACAGTACACATTGTGAAAGATAAACAAAAAAACCTAATTTCCATGCCTTGGCAACGTTTAAATGGCTAGTATTGATATTTTTATACAAAGTTTCTCTTTTGGCAGAAGGGTAAAAAGATCAGGTTAAATAAGAATAAACAGTTTATTCCCTTCCCATTCAATTGGCTCTAAGCTTCTTTATGTTTCTCTATATCCTTTGGTATATGTTGTAGTTAGAAACTCTCCCTCTTAAGAATGTGTAGTGTTAAGATTTTGTAAGCTAGATATAATTAATGACACTACAAGAAATATCTTCAAATGTAAACTTTTATGCAAGGATTTTTTGAAATCTTATGAAAATGAGAGGTGTCATTCTCTGTGTCACCTGAGAAACCTGAGCATTTTTTTGTCTTCTGAAGAGGAATAATCATTGTAAGATGATTGTGACATAGATGGTAATATCTGCTTTGCAGCTGCAGCACAGCTTTGGGGCAGAAATGTCAGGAGATTTATATGCATATGCAGATACATAGATGCATCTTAACATATTTATAGATATACATGAATATATATCTACATATATCTCTATATGTACATATATAGACCTGTAGGGATTTATGGTGGGTTTTTTGTTGTTTTTTTTTCTTTGTTTCTTGGTTTTTGGTTGGTTGTTTGGATTCTTCAAATAGAGTGAAATTGTGTACATAGTGATCTAGAGTTGCTTTTAGTGACTTTAATCAGTTTGTCAGTCTTAATGGAAAAAAGTATCTTAAGAATTTTTAACTGAAATGCAAGAGGCATGGTTATGCTGAGACAGTTGTAAAATTATGCCCCTGTTAAAAGGAAGTTTGATAATTAAGGTTTGTCTTCACTGTCCATTGGCATAGTTTACTTAATGGTTACCAATTAGAATAGGGAACAAGAAGAGGGAGACAACACTCCAGTGTTAATGATGCTATAATCTGGAAATATGAGATAGAGAGTTTATGCTGTTTTTATTTTGCATCTGGTCAAGCGCCAAATATGTGGTTATCAGATACCTAATGGTCACCAGAGACTTGACAGCCTAAATTACTTAGGTCTAATGAAGATAAATAGCATTTTAGACATGGGCACATATTACATACTGAAGAGAAATTGACACTGATGTTGTTGCCAGGCAACTCCTGTCCCCATGTAAAGCATGCATTTACTATGATTTTACTGTATAGGTATTGGGAAGAAGATGGGATTAGTGGTGCAGGGACATACACTAGTATTCTCTTTATCTGAATTACTACTGCATAATAATGTATCAGAAAATAATCTGTATTCACTAATAAATGTTTTTTACATTTTTCAACATAAGATCCTTATTCTTTTTTTTATGTATCTTGCATATAAAAAAGGTAAGAAAGCACAGTCACTTACTTCTGGTGGGTTTTAAAAAGTCAAATTGTACATTTTCATTAAATAATGATGCTTTCTTCAGGGATTAATATTGGTAGCAGGGCAATTTTCTTGATACAGTGCCAATCATTATCTGTAAGTGGATGAAGCCATATTTTGTCTCTTTTAGTTCAAACAGTAAGAATAAAAGATTCAGCTCTATCACCATTTATTCTGTATGTAGCCAATTTAAGACAGATTTTTATTTGCTGTTTTCACTTTCTTTCTCTTATTATAGAATAGGTCTATGATTGTTATTTTTACATAAGGATTTCCTAAGTGTTATACAAGAACACATAAGCATCATAATTAAGATTGATTTCTAACAAAACAAAATTGAATTATCATTAAGAGAAGTGTATAGAACTTAATGATATTCTAGCAAAGCTCAGAAACCCATCCTGTAACAATCATTTCTCTAAAAACCAGCTCTCATGTTTTCTCAGTTATACTACAACATTCCTGACTAATACACACTCCAAGAAGCATGAAGCATGAAGTTTGGTGCACACAACCCATGTGGGGAAAGGTTCTATGGAGCACACCGCCACCATATCATCACTCACTAGCAATAATGAATGTTGGAGACGCCACTGTGGGTCACATGGTTACCCCACTCCAGCAACATGAAGAGAGTATCTCCTTACAGGCCTTCATCTTGGCTGTGGAGAAAACGTCTGAGAAACTGGCTAAGATGCCATCATGGGAGTTTCAGCTATTCAAGGATAGGTTCTGCCCTCCACCTGTATGGACCAGTATCTGAGTGACTAGGTGTCACCAGTGACACATGCTGAAGAGACCTCACTGTATAATGAACTGCAAGATAATGAGAAGTGACATTCCCTGTTCACTGATGCATCCTGTCGCATTGTAGGAAAACACTGAAGGTGGAAAACTACTGTGTAGAGTCCTACATGATGAAGCTCATTCACAGAACCTGCTGAAGGAGGAGGTGAATCAAATCAGTTTGCAGAGGTGAAAGCATTTCAACTGGCTTTAGATATTGCTGAACAAGAAAAGTGTCCAGTACTCTGTCTCTGGACAGTCTTGTGGATGGTGGCAATAAACCAATGGAAGCAGAACAACTGGCAGCACAGAGGTAAAACCATTAGGGCTGCCCCGTTGTGGCAAGACATTGCTGCCCAGGTAGAAAAGCCAGCTGTAAAGGGACGTTATGTAGATGTTCATGTCCCCAAGAGTTGGGCCACTGAGGAGCATCAAAACAACCAGCAGGTGGATGGGGCTGCTAAGATTAAAGCATCTCAGGTGGATCTAGACTGGCAATACAAGGGTTAAAAAATTTTAGCTTGCTGGGCCCATGATGCTCCTCAGGCCATCAAGGAAAAGATGCAACAAGTGCCATTTGCATCACTGAGTGGTTTTTCACTCATGTAGGGTTGGTGGATATGACATGGAGCCTATGGGAGAACCCATGGCTTGCTGGAATGGCAGACAGAGACTGTGCAACATGTTTTGGGTTGACTAAAACTGTGCTTAGATAACTGAACTATGCCTTAGGCTTCAGAGCTCTCTGGGATCCACTGGTGATATTAACTATCAGGGAAGCTTATACGTTGATATGTGGTTGTACATACCTAAAGTGTCAGTCTTAACTGAATCTTACATTGCAGTCACATTCCACACATGTTCTAAATTATTTTCTTAAGGTATAAGTGAAATGTCATCCACTTTAACAAAAATAGTATAACTCTACAGTATCTAATCAGTATAATCAGTGCTCTGGTGACAGAGGATACAGAGAAGGCAGAGTTACTGAATGCCTTCTTTGTCTCTGTCTATACCGCCGGAGGCTGTCCTGAGGAGCCCTGTACCCCTGTAGCCCCGGAGAAAGTCAGGACAAAGGAGGAGTTTGCTCTGGTAGATGAAGACTGGGTTAAGGAGAGGTTAAGTAATCTGGACACCCATAAATCCATGGGTCCTG